>CAJHQQ010000201.1:0-298956 GCA_905132885.1 Moricandia moricandioides | reverse complement strand
ATAACATGATATTTTTTTTTAAATTAAAAGTTCAAATGTATTTCATCTCTCATCCAACGGAAGATAAAATATTGATTTTCCTCAAAATCAAAAAGCTAGCAGGAAAAACTCGTACTTTTTAATAATTTTCTTTATAGGTTTAGTGTATAAACATAAGTAACATAATTGTTATTTCCACAGAGTTGAATTCCTGCCCTATTTTAGAAGCTTGGGTGAAGTACATTGTTTGGAAAGGACGTCCTCCATTTCATGTTGACAAGGCAGAAGGCATCCAGCAGACCAAAAAATCATTTCAAACACTGGTCTCTTTGTTGTCAAGATGCTAGAATGCCAGTCAATGGATGAAGAACATGACCAGTATAAATGATGACAATGCGATGGAACTGAGGAGCTTAAGATCTCTGTTGTTTGAACTTTGTTCATATGGATGAATCTTGCAAGGAGAAAGAAATGTTCCTAAAAAAATTGTAATAAAACACTGTGTTCATTTTTCGTTGGTTTATTTTCAATATTTTGTTTCTTAATTTACCATATTTTTTAGGAATTTTATTTTGAAAAAAGTACTTTTTGGAAGGTTTGAAATTTTAAAATAATTATTTTTCATATAATTATTAGTGGTTTAAAATCCTACGTGGGAAATATCAATGACATATAACCTCAAAATTTTGATTAGAGTTATTTATAAAAGCGGTGATCATTTAAAGGTAGATTTAAAAAGTGGTATTAAATTTATGGTAAAATTATAATTCCTCCAAAATAGTATTATTATTAATTTCATGCTTTTTAATAATTTTTTTGTAAGTTTACCGTATTTTTATGAATTTCTATTTTTTGGAAATATATTTTTTAATGATTTTACATATTTTAGCCGTTGAGGTTGTCACAATATGGTAAAAATAATATATATATTAAGTTCATTCATTTTGTAAAAAATAATACATATACTAAGTTCATTCCTTTTGTTAAATTTTATATCTATACTGAAACATTTTATTATAGTTGACATATTTAAGCCGTTGAGGTTGTCATAATATTTTTAAATTTATGTTAATTTTCAAAAATAATATATATATTAAGTTCATTCGTTTTGTATAAATTTCTGTTTTATTTTAAAAATTATTTTCAAAACTTTTGAAATTTTGTAAATAAGGATTTGACATATTATAATTAGTGGCATAAATTCTTATGTGGACACTTTCAATAGCTTATATAATTTTCTATAAATATTATAGGGGAAATTGCTAAAAATTACTCAAAACTTGATTTCAAATGCAAAAGTGTACCACAAATTCAATCAAATGCAAAAGTAAACCAAAAGGCTAGTGAAAATACAACAAACTCCTTGTGAGCAAACAAAAAAATTGTATTCAATTTTACAATAATAACTTTTTTGTGTGCGAAGACTTCTAGAGAAGTCTTCTATGAAAAGACTTCCCTATAAGTCTTCTACGGAAGACTTCTCTAGAAGTCTTCTCGTAGAAGACTTCCCTGTAAGTCTTTTGCGAAGACTTCTCTAGAAATCTTCTCAAACAATAAATCTTAAAATTAATTTATAAAATTTATAAAAAATATTTATATGGGGGAAAATAGAAATCATGTAACCACAAACATTTTTAAATGATGTAAATTTATATCAACTAATATTGAATTGTTTTCAACCTATATGCTTTAATCTAGAATGAGTCATTGTATTCACTGGTTTAGGGTTTAGTAACATATGTGATAGTATTGTATGTAGTTTTAGGCGTAGATTTTGAAATCTTATCTTTTTAACTTTTTATTTTTTTGAATTTGACGAATATATGTTAGTGATCCTCTAATAAGATGATTTAAAACACTTTCTAAGTTTCTTTTATGTTTAAGGAAATGTTTTTGGTTAGTTAATTGATTTAGGGTTTCGGAAGACTTACAGAAGACTTCTCCGGATGTCTTCTAACATATAATGCAGTAGAAGACTTCATAGAAGACTTCACAGAAGACTTCACAGAAGACTTCGCAGAAAACTCTACAATTTCCCGCTTTAATTTCAGCGAAATTGAAATTCCCGCCTAATGGCGAAGTCTTCCAGAACTCTTCCTTGAGTCGTCCAGTAGTCTTCCGAAAGTCGTCTCTGAGAAGACTTCCATGTACGCATTCTCCGGAAGACTTCTCTAGAAGTCTTCTCAAACAATAAATCTTAAAAATAATTTATATAATTTATAAAAAAATATTTATATAGAGGAAAAATAGAAATCATATAACCACAAATATTTGTAAATAATGTAAATTTATATCAACTAAAATTGAATTGTTTTCAACCTAGATGATTTAATGTAGAATGAGTCATGATATTCATTGGTTTAGTAACATATGTTATAGTATTGTAGGTAGTTTTAGGCGTATATTTTGAAATCTTATCTTTTTAACTTTTTATTTTTTGAATTTGATGAATATGTGTTAGTGATCCTCTAATAAGATGATTTTAAACACTTTCTAAGTTTATTTTATGTTTAAGGAAGTGTTTTTTGGTTAGTTAATTGATTTAGGGTTTCGGAAGACTTCTATAAGACTTCTTGGGATGTCTTCTAACATATAATGCAGTAGAAGACTTCATGGAAGACTTCTTGGAAGACTCCGAGAAGACTTCTCAAGAAGTCTTCCAAACCAAACTCAAACTTAATTTACCTTCAATTTGAAATTAACCGGAAAAAACCAAAAGATATTTAACTTAACCTGATAATTTACCGTACATATAAATAGTATTTTTCACTATTTTTTTTTCACTTTTCGGTGTTTCAGAAAAAAAAAGTTGGTGAAAACCCTAGCCTCCTCTTCTAAGGCGATTACTGTGACGATTTCCGACGAATCTCTTCCGACTAACTGGTTCCTCTTTATTTCAGATCTGAAACCGTTCATTTCGCCCCGTAACTTCTTCCCCTATTTCTTTCCTTTCCGACCTCAAGTTGACCCATTTGTCCGTAAGTCTCCCGGAAATCTGCCATAAGTCTTCATGGAAATCACCCGTAAGTCTTCATGGAAGTCATCCGGAAGACTTAATGGAAGTCATCCGGAAGACTTAATGGAAGTCATCCGGAAGACTTCCATGAAGTCTTCCGTAAGTCTTCCATGAAGTCTTCCGTAAGTCTTCCAAAGTCTTCCGTAAGTCTTCCGAAGTCAAAAGTCTTCCACAATCTGGATGTTAGTATAGAACTCTTGGTGTGTTTGTTTTATGTTTGAGATGTTGTTTTGTCATTGTTTGCAGACTATAAAATGGAATTACCAGAACTCCCGAAGAGGTTGTTCACCCTAGGGAAAGAGCCCATTCCATTGAAGAGCATTGGATATCACACTGATGACCCCAGATTACTTCCTACTATAAAGGATGCTCTCCATGCTGATGAATGGGAGGACCTGAGGAACTCTAGGTTGGGAGTCTTCATAAAGTTTTGGGAGTTGAACTTTGGTTGGGCGTCTAGGCTGGTTCACTATATGCTCTGTTTTCAGCTTGATGTCAAGAAGAAGTACGAGCTTTGGAGTCTCATTGGTTCCGAGCCGGTGAGGTTTTCACTCACTGAGTTCGAACATCTCACTGGTCTTAACTGCGAGTATGTTGAGCATGTCGATAATCCTTATGTAGGGCTGACAGAGGAGTTGTATCGGTTCTGGGAGTTGATGGGTGTTGATATCAATTCTGGTCCAAGCTCCCAGCAAATAGTGGCGACGTGTGGAAGATGTGGACAGTGGTCTCGGGATGACCGCATGAGGCTGGGATACCTAGCCATCTACACAGAATTCATTGAAGGACGAAAGTCCACATCCGCTACACGGGCTAGTCCTACCAGGCTAGTGATGAATCTAGAAGACTTTGAGGCCTTTTATGGGGAAGATTGGCGTTTAAGATTTTTATGGACTCTATGAAGACTAAGGATTTGACAAAATCTTATACCATTGATGGGTTTGTTCAAGTGCTCCAAGTCGGGATCTACTTCGCTCTGCCCGACTTTGTTGCGGAGATGGAAAGCCCATACGAAATAAACATAGTCCTCCTTTGCTGGCTTATAAGGGACACAAAGGACGAAAATTTGTCAAAGAGGGTATCTGCACACAAGTATGTCTTATTATTCCTAATAGTATGGTAGTGATTATTGTCTTAGTATCTAACTTGATATTCATTACTTTCTGCAGACTCGCATGGTGAACCTTTTGGTGAAGGAGATTGGTGAATTGTTCCCTCAATGGAACAATGATAACACCGATGTGGCAGTTGAAAACCTTGTGAATCTCATGTGTGGTGGTGAAGGTAAGATGAATTAGGGGCAAAGAGTGTTGGGCAGACCATGGTACTAAGCCGTGGACCAATCCAAAGGTTATCATTGTTAAGGATGAATCTCTTGAGCTTCCTTTCAAGGAAGAATGAAGATCCTGGAAGAAACTTCGTACAGTCTCTGGGCTCCTTCTGATGCTCGTTCTGAAGCTCGTACTGAGACTTTTGTTTCATGGAGTGGGGTTAAAAAAGAAGATCTTGAACAAAGTTTCAAGAACTTGATGAAAGTTATGACTGATGGGTTTGGACAGTGCCTAAAGGAGATCAAGCTTCTTGCTGATAGGATTGAAGCTGTGGAGAAGAAGGTGGGAATCAACCACAATGAACTTCAACTCACAGTTTCATAACCGGATAAGGCTGCGCACGAACTAGGGGTTAGTACCGAAACCTCTCCCAAAATCAAAATGAAGAGGAATACTAAGAAGAAGAAGAAGTGAAAGTTGTATTTTGTACGGAATTTTTTTAAATTTGTTGATTGGATGGATGGTACATGTGTTTCATTTGTTGTTTGAAACCTTTGGCTAAGTTAATTTTATGTGGATTGAACTCGAAATTGCAGAGTGAGAGTGTGAATGGGAAGAAATCAGGAAGTGTGAACAAAAACACTGACCAAAATCAAATGAGTAGTATCAATGCACCTCGGGTCCAGAGGTGGAAGATCCAAGTGTTGTCATTATGGACAAAATTGAACCAACTACATCAGACTTAGATAAGGAGGAAGAGAGACGCCGGGTAAAGAAAGATGCTACCATGGCATTCCTCAGGGGAAAGAGCGAGCGAGATAGGAAGCTTGCTGCATCACAACAGTCTCCTTAACAAGGCAACAACACAGCCAAAGTGATCATACCGAAGAAGAAGGCTGGTCTTGGCTATGATCCGTTTGCTCCCGTTGACAAGAATAACGATAAGTTGCTTATTGAATTTTTGAAAAAATATCTGTAAGTACTAATCTCCCACAAAACATTAAGTTGGTTGTTGTTGTTTGTTTATCTAGTTTTGCTGTTTTCAGGAATCATAAAGTAGCTTTTGATAAAAGACTACTGGAGCCAAGTCTGTGGTATTCAACCATCCGAACACCCCTAAAATGGCTCTACGACTCGGTAAGATTTTTAAGGTTTACTTGTGGAAGTCTTCTGAAGTCTTTTGGAAGTCTTCTGTAAGTCATCTGGAAGTCTTCCGGAGGACGTCTTCTAGAAGTCTTCCGAAAGTCTTTTGTAAGTCTTCCGGAGGACGTCTTCTGGAAGTCTTCTGTAAGTCTTCTGTAAGTCTTCCGGAAGTCTTCTGGAAGTCTTCCGGAGGATGTCTTCTGGAAGTCTTCTGTAAGTCTTCTGGAAGTCTTCTGTAAGTCTTCCGGAAGTCTTTTGTAAGTCTTCTGGAAGTCTTCCGGAGGATGTCTTCTTGAAGTCTTGTGACTTGTTATGTCTTCTTGAAGTCTTCTGACTTGTTATGTTTTCAATGCAGCATATGGATGGTTTTATCAATTTACTGAGGCAGCGGTTTCATAGGCATCCAGAGAACTTTAGGACCGAGAGGCTTTGTTTTCTTGATCATGTGTTTAGCAGAATGTGGACGTTCAAGTACCCAGAGTTTAAGAGGTCAGAGCCCGATATAAACGGGTTATGAAGGCTGCTCTCTGCAGGGAGTTGGGATTATTAAGCTGGTTTACTACCCAAATTTTGCCAAACAAATAAGGTTTGGGGATCGGAGATTGATGACATTTATGCACCAGTGAACTTCAAGAATGATCATTGGATTGCTATTTGGGTGTCCATTCCAAACAGGCACATCACCATCTGGGACAGCATTATTTCCCATATTAGACCTGCTCAACTCACCGAGTTAATGGAGCCTTTTGCCAAGATGCTACCTTATCTGGTTGTTGAATATGCTGGCTCCGTCGAAGAGCAAGTGAAATACACACTAGAGCCATTCACATGTGCGAGAGTGACTGTCGGAGTACCTCAGTGTCGTGCTGGTGAGTGTGGTGTGTTCACCTTGAAATACATTGAGTGCCATGCTCTTGGAATGTAATCATTTCCTCCTGTCTTTTCTGATAAGAAAGTCAAGAGCATTAGGGAGAAGATGGCTACAGACCTATTTGATGAGACCCCTGTCAACAATGGGACATAAACCGATATTGAGGGCTTGGATCTGTACGATTGAACTAATCTTTTGTAACCTTGAACTAATCTTTTGTAACCTTGAACTAATCTTTTGTACAACTAATTCTAATGAAGGAACATATTCAAACACAAGACATAAGACATAAGATAAGTTCATAAGACATAAGTTCACAAGACATAAGACATACGACATAAGATAAGTTCATAAGACATAAAACATAAAACATAAGATATAAGTGCACAAGACTTCCAGAAGACATCCTCCGGAAGACTTACATAAGACATCCAGACGACTTACCAAAGACTTACATACGACTTACAGAAGACTTCAAGAAGACATCCTCCAGAAGACTTACAGAAGACATCTAGACGACTTACCGAAGACTTACAGATGACTTCAAGAAGACATCCTCCGGAAGACTTACAGAAGACATTCAGATGACTTACCGAAGACTTACAGAAGACTTACAGAAAACTTCAAGAAGACATCCTCCGGAAGACTTACAGAAGACATCCAGAACGACTTCCCAAAGACTTGCAGAAGACTTACAGAAGACATCCTCCAGAAGACTTACAGAAGATTAGTTTTCACTATTTGGACAATTTGGACGTGTATGAACAGGTTGTCTGCAGTTTGAGCAGTTATAATCCTTGTGTAGCTTCCGCGGTTTGTATCCTCTCATCCTAGATAGCTCCAACCAAGATTGTCATCTTGATTTCTTTTGTCGCTCTGTACACGCTTTACATCTGGAGGAAAACAAGTCCGGGACTCAACTTCTCCACCACAAGGATATATATTCTGTGAGTATCCTGCATACAAATATTCCCTCGAGTATAGGGGGCACACAAGTGTTGCATTATGCCGATTAGCAAAGGTTCCAGCTGCTATAGCATGCGAGCAAGGTATTTTCTCGATTCCATAGACACCACAATCACACTTAGTATGTTCCAAATCAACAAAATAGTCACGTTTGCCACCTGCCACAAAGAATCGACTTCCATCAATTGGTTGGACAGTCATTGTATCCGCTAACTCCTCACGAATCGCCAATAAGTATTCAACTCCCCGACTATGTTCAGTTGTGAGATTCAGAGCATCTTCTCGCCTTTTCCAATACCACCTTCCCAACTTTTCCCTTATAAACTCCAAAAAAAACACTATGGGAAATCCTCTTGCTCTCTTGAGAGCGGAGTTAATAGATTCAGCTATGTTGCTCGTTTTTATATTGTACCTTTCTCCATGACAATGAACCCGTGACCATAGTCTCACGTCCGCTTCCTCCAGATATGTTGCCAGTGCCGAGTTAGCATTCCGGATCTCCTTCATGTAGCGGTTAAAGTCGAAGAATGTATGAGCATAAGCAGCGCCTTTAACCAACTACAATAGATGCTTCCCTTTATACTTTTGGACAATGTTCTATTGTAGGTGATAATAACATATTCCTCGGTTGCCCAAGGGAACACCTTTTCACACGCGCTTTTAATGGATGTGTGCCGGTCGGAGACTATCATCAAAGCATGCTGATCATATACACAACTCCTCAGTTGTGTGAAAAACCATTCCCAATCAGCATCATCTTCTATATCTACGATTCCAAAAGGCAATGGAAATATCTGAAAATTATCATCTTGTGTAGCTGCAACTAACATAACACCTTCATATTTCCCACTTAGGTGAGTCCCATCCACCACGATGACCCTTCTCTGATACGGAAAACCACCAGTAGAAGCTCCAAATGATATAAATATATACTTAAATCTATTCTCAGCATCAAGTTCTATACTAGTCTTAGAACCCGGATTTGCTAACGTGATTTGCTCCAAATATGAAGGCAGCCTCTCATACCCTTCTTCTGCTGATCCTCTTACCAATTTTTGAGCATGTAACAATGCTCTGTATGAAGTGGTGTAATCTAGAGTCATGCCAAACATGTTCCTCATTGCATCTTGGATATGCTTCGGATTTAACCCATCAATGATTTCAACGCGATCTATGAAAAGCTTACCAACATACTTCGCAGTAAAATGTTTCCGGTGAGCCCGTCATTCAGACACATAACATGTATGAGTAACACATAACATGTATGAGTCTTCACATACTTTGTACCGAAAATGTGTTTGTTCCATCTTTCATACTCGCTCTAAGCTTCCATTTGCACTCAGGAACACGACATTTTGCTACAAGTAGAGTTTTAGTGGTCTTGTATATTTTGAAGGAGAATTTATGCTTCACCGCTGTCAACCGCAACTCTGAAACCAATGCCGCTTTACTGATGAAACTCTGGCTGACATAGATATTGGTGTCAACTATCCCATTCGAGCTTTCTCCTTCATTAGCAGATGTCTCTTTGAAATTCTCAAAACATATATCGTCTTCCTCTTCCTCTTCCTCTTCCTCATCCTTAACTCTTTCATACTCACTGTAATCTCCAAACTCATCATCCACTTCAGCAACATACTTCTCCTCCTCATAATTTATATCTTGAGGCAAATTATCATCATCTTCCACTTCATTTTCTTCTTCCCCTCCACTTTCTTCTTCTCCTTCAACAGCTAGGTTTCCTTCAGCGTTGGCATCATTAACATTCCTCATCCTGCCTCGGCTTGATACACAAAGACGTACAACATGTGATTTACTTATCTTGATCAAGTTATGAACTTGTCTATCACTTGTAACATGAATAGGAGGAGTATCAGGAGCTATTTGTTGAATTAGTGCGTCTGGTAACAAGTAAGTTAAATCCACAACCTATGCGTTCTTATCCAGGTTAAAAACTTCTACAACCATATCAACAAGTTCATCATGTGTAGAACTATCACTCAAAAAAAACATTCTCGCTCCTTTGACATTATCAACCACAAAATCCCAAGAATTATCTTTCACCAACCATTCTCCAAAACAACAGGTAACTGAAGCATCATCTGAAAATCACATATTAAAACACATTAGCAAACAGAGAACATCATATTAAAAAAATACGGAGAAGACTTCTTGAGAAGTCTTCCGTAAGTCTTCTTACGGAAGACTTCTTAAGTTTTCTCACGAAAGACTTCTTAAGAAGTCTTCTACGTTTAGCTAGGAACATTAATAAACATAAAAAGTTTGTAACCTCATAATTATCATCATTTTAGTTATGAATTTCACTCAGGAGCCTCAATATTGACTAATACACATTAATTAACAAGAAAATATTAAAAAATCGTTTTGATTTTTGAGAAAACTGAAGTTTAATAAAGATTGACGTTTAAATAATTCATCCCTAGAGAAGACTTCTAAAGAAGTCTTCCGTTTAGGTCATTTTTGCAATTGCAAATTTACGAAGGAAGACTTCTCTAGAAGTTTACTATGTAGAAGACATCTTGAGAAGTCTTCCTTTATATATATTGTCTTACTTTTGAATTTGAAAAATTCTCGAAATTCCCAGAGAAGACTTCCCTAGAAGTCTTCTCGGATAAACATGTTGGTTTTGCAATTGACCAAAATTTGTCAGAAAAATTGACTTCTGTAGAAGACTTCTAGAGAATTCTTCTAGAGAAGTCTTCTAGCGTAAGACTTCTAGGGAAGTCTTCCTTTTTATAACATGAAGTCTTCTCAGCGTCGCCAGAAGTCTGTCAGGGTTACTTTTGCAATTGAGAATTAATAGCGAAACATTAAATATTAATGAGAAGACTTCTGGCGGTAGACCTCTTAAGAAGTCTTCTCTTGTTACCAAATGTTTGACCAGAAACCAGGAATAAAACTTGAGAAGACTTCTTAAGAGGTCTACCGCCAGAAGACTTCTAGAGAAGTCTTCTCTTTAATATTTAATGTTTTGCTATTAATTCTCAATTGCAAAAGTAACCCAGACAGACTTCTCGCGACGCTGAGAAGACTTCATGTTATAGAAAAGAAGACTTCCCTAGAAGTCTTCCGCCGGAAGACCTCTAGGGATGTCTTCTACAAAAGTCAAAATTTCTGAAAAATTTCGGTCAATTGCAAAACCAACCTGTTTATTCGAAAAGACTTGTAGAGAAGTCTTCTCGGTTCTCCTTGTTTTTTTTTTGTAATCAAAGGAAAGTTAGAAGACTGCTAGGGAAGTCTTCTAGTCAAAACACACAAAAGGTCAATTGCAAAACTAACCTATGCATTGACCAGAAGATTTTTCTAGAAGTCTTCTTCTCGAACAGATCTGAAAAATAATATTGATTTCATACCTTTGACCGTCAAATGACTTACTTAGGCTTCTCCAAGCACACAGAACTTCAATACTCAAGCTACCAATCCATTAATGAGCAAGATACATGAGGTTCGACGTCTCTATGAACATTACAAAGTTTGGAATAAAAATCTTAGGTTTTTTGAATGAATTTTTAAGGAAAGTGAAAGAGATGTGGTTTGAGTTGACAACAAATGAGATAGTAAGAGAAAAAATCGTTTTTTTTTGCCATTAAGACCTTCAAATTGGTTGTTCATGGTAGTTGAGGGATTGATGGAAATGGCAATATTGTAAATATTTGGTGAAGATGAGGATGATAGAGTAAAAGACTTATTTTAAAAAAAAATAGCAATGACATTTTTGTGAATAACTCAAAAATTTAGGGTGATAAGGCAAATAAAAGTTCCAAATAAATGATGGGTTAGTTTTGCATTTGAGTTGGAATTTTGAGTCACTTTTGCAAATAGCCCAATATTATATATCAAGTTGATAAATTTTAAATAATATTTTGTTAGGTTAGTTTATTTTACATGGAATTTTCAATTATATTAAATATTTTTTAAAAATGTATTAAAAACAATATTTGTTAACTTTATGCTTATTTTCGAAAATATTTTATATATATATATATATTTGATTCCTTTTTAATAATTTTTTTTGTTAGTTTAACTTATTTAGTATGAATTTTTCTTTCTTAAATTTAGTTTATCTTATATGCACTTTAATTTTTTTTAATATTTATTAATTTATAATTATTTTTTAAATTATTATATATATTACGGTCATGCCTTTTTAATAATTTTTGTTGCTAATTTACCTTATTTATATGGATTTCTATATTATTTTGGAAAAGTATTTTTGGAAGTTTTGAAATTTTGTAAACAATGATTTATCATAATATGATTGGTTGTTTAACATCTTATGTGGACACCTTGAATAGCTTATGACTTCAAATTTTATACCGTATAGACTAGATTTTCAATCCGCGCTACGCACGAGTTTTTTTAACAGTTAATTTTATTTGGAGAAATTGTTAAGAATAGCGTTAAGTACCATTTTGCAAAAGTACACAGTATCAAAAATATATTAACATTTGGGTTTACACTTTAGTGATTATTGTTTAGGGTTTAATGTTAAAGGGGTGAGGTCGAGTTTCTAATTTTTTTATAAATATTTAAAAAAAATAATTAAGTCTGTTTTTATCAAAAAAATTAAGGTATTTTTGAAAATTCTCATTCCTTAAACGTAATTTTGTAAAGTGGTATCAAACATGGGGTAAAATTTCGATTCCCCCTTTTATTTGAGCTTAATTTTAAAATAACAAAAATAAAATTTTATATTCATTTTTATGAAATTGTATCCATAGTATGATTTACTACTAATGTATTTTTTATATAATTATACTTTTTAAATAAGTAGTATCTAAATATCTCTTTGTTGAGAAATTGCTAAAAATAGTATAAGTTAAGTACGTTTTTTCAAAAATATTTTCCATCAAAAATATATTAACATTTAGGTTTACACTTTAGTGATTATTGTTTAGTGTTAATGGGGTGAGAAGTTAAGTTTCTAATTTTTAAAAAAAATAATTAAGTCTATTTTTGTCATAAATTTAAGGTATTTTGAAAATAGACATTCCTTCAATATAAAATTGAAAAGTGATATCAAACTTGTAAAAGAGCTGAAATTTCCCCATTTTTGTTTGTATATGTAAATGATAAGTGTATTTATAAACATATTTATGATTTTTTATTAATCATATTTTTGAAAAAAAATAGATATGATTGTTTCAAAGTATGATTTATTATTTTTCCCTATTTAAGTTTCAATAGAATTATACCCTTTAAATAACTAATATTTAGATATCTCATTGTTTATATATGTAAATGTGTAAGTGTATGGTTCAAAAAATGTGTAAGTGTATTTATGGACATATTTACATTGTTCATTAATCATAATTAGAAAAAAATAGATTGTTCTATGTTTATTAAACTACTTCACTGTTATAAATATTTTTATTATTAATATTTATATATTTTAAGATAGAATCACCTCATATGAAAGACTATTTTGTATGCACAATGTCTAACTTTACTTTGCATTTACAAAAAAAAATGGTTTCTTTTAAAAAGTTGGTTCATTTTTTTTTATATAAAACTGATTTCTTTGATGATTTTAATTTTTTTACTAAATTTAATATTGATTTCCATTTTATTTTGAAAGGTAATGTTTTGAAAATATTCAAAAATTAAATGTTAAAAATAAAATGGTGATTTAGTATATTTTCTTGGTGACGGAAAATAATAAGTGGACACTCTCAATGCTTTATATCATCAACTTATATGTCATTTATGAATATTTTCAGAAGCATATAACTTAAAATTTGAAAATCACGTGTTTTAAATTTATATAGTTATAATTGTTTAAAAGTCATATATTTTTAATTAATTATTTTGTTATTTTTACGTTAGTTTTTAAAAGTCTGTTATGTTTTGGATTAATTTATTAATAATTTTTAAATTTTGTAAAAATATTTAATATTTATTTATTTTTTATTTTGAAGTGCAAAACTTTCAAAAATATGGATATTTTAGAAATAGTAAATGAAAATGTTAGTTTGTCATAATATTATTGGTGGCTTTAAATCTCTATGTGGAACTCTCGATAGCTTATAACCTATAATTTTATATGTGTCAGTTCCTATTAATAATTTATTTTTATTTAATATTAATTTAAAAATAATAAAATACAATTTATTTATATAGATTTTATAGGTAATATTTATTTAAAATATCATTTATTATTCTTGTTAAACTTTTTATGTTAAGTCTTCAGTAGGTTTGTATAATACCAAGCTAAATTTTAAAATGATTTTTACAATTGTTATTTTCTATTTTGTAGTTTACTGATTTTTATTTTAGTTTGACATACATGATTATTTGAATTTTTTGTTTTAGAAAATGGTTTCTTTTTTTCTTGTAGTTAAAAGGTTTTGTTTAAACTTAAATATTTAGTTTATATCCAGTCAATTATTTTATATAAAAATCTTTTCTTTTTTTTAATTTAATTTATTTTCAATTTTTTGAGAAAAAATCATTCTCTTAACTTTATATATTGAAACATTAAATTAGGGTGGTGATCCGGTATATTATTAATTTGATTTTAAAATTATTTGTAAGCACTTTAAACAATATATAGCCTCAATTTTGAAGTTCTATGTTTTTTAATTGTTTTATCTTTATTATTTAAAACTCTTGTAATTTTTAAGATTTATTTTTTTAGTTAATTTTAATTTTATGTTAACCATTTAAAGATTTAATTTATATATCAAACTGATTCCTTTGATGTTTGCTTTTTATGCTAAATATAGTATTGATTTCCTTTTTTATGATAGAAATTGTTTTTTTAAATCGTCATAAAACTAAATTAAAATTTTGATTTGCATATTTTCTTTGTGTTTGAAAATAATATCTAGACACTCTCAAGGCTTCATAGTATCAGCTTATATAGTATATGTTATTTTTGAGTGTTTCCAATTCAAAAAAACCTTAACTTTGAAAATCATGTGTT
Organism: Moricandia moricandioides; assembly: GCA_905132885.1. Taxonomy (NCBI): domain Eukaryota; kingdom Viridiplantae; phylum Streptophyta; class Magnoliopsida; order Brassicales; family Brassicaceae; genus Moricandia; species Moricandia moricandioides. The sequence continues at coordinate 284,764 of CAJHQQ010000201.1, read as the reverse complement.
TTAATTTTTTTTAGTTATCATTGTTTAAAAGTATTATATTTTAAAATTAATTATTAATAATTTAGTTATTTTATGTTAGTTTTCAAAAATATGCTCTATATTAAATTAATTTATATTTTTTTATTTTTGTTAGTATTCCATACTTGTTATTTATTTCTATTTTATTTAAAAGTAATTTGTTTTGGGGAAATATGATATTTCAGAAATAAAATATTAAAATGCTAATTTTTCATAATATGTTTAGTAGCCTTAAATCCTATGAGAACTCTCAAAGGCTTATAGCCTCAATTTTTATACGCACGAGTCTCTATTAATAATTTATTTTATTAATAATATATTTTTTATTTATTAATAGTTTATAAAAAATATTTATATGCATTTTTGAGAAAATTATACTGAAAATATGATTTAATATTTTCCTATTTCTTCTAGATGCACATGTCTTTGATATTTTCGTTTATTGTTTTGGATTTTTTTATTAGTTAATTTTTGTTAATCTTACAAAGATTTATTTTATATATTAAACTGCTTCTTTTTACTGATTTTTATTTAATTTTTTATTAATTTTCATTTTATTATGAAAGAAGCATGTTTTTGGAAATCATTTAAAAAATAGAAACTAATAAATAAAATGGTAAAGTGACATGTTGTAACTAATTATGATAATAAGGCATTTTGAAATTAATTATTATATTTCATAATTATTTATGTTATATTTCAAAATTTTATTATATATATTAGTTAATATATGTATAATATTTTTACTTTTGTTAATTTACCACATATGATACGGATTACTATTTTATTTTCAAATAAGTAATTTTCTTGAAATTTTGCTTTTTCGAAAATAATAAATTAGAATTGACGATTTGGATTTTTATGATTGGAAGTTATAAAATAAGTCGCCATGTAACTTGTTTTGTTGTTGGTGACCAAAAAGTTTTTAATCTTACAAATTAAACCGGTTTTTAGATCCATCTCATAGTACCCTAATTGGTTAAGCTGGTATGAACGTATGGATTGTTTTCTCCTATAAAATTTTGTGTCAAACAATATATAGTATTTATTAAATTTTAGATTGATAATGCGAATAATTTTTTTTTGTATCTATTGATCAATAAGAAACAACTCAAAACCCATAAGGAAATCACTTTTTTGATGTTACGTGTTTTCGAAAAGTAAACCACTCTAGCAATAATTTCATTCTTATTAAAACTTTTTCTAAGATCATCGAACCCTAAAATGCAGAAGTGACCATTCTGTAAATATCTTCTTTTCTTTAAAAAATATTTCTCTTTCTCAAATTAAATTTTGAAAACTCTTAGAAATTTAGACAATTATTTATAGTCACCTCAATACTTCATTTATTAGAAAATTTCTTCTTTTATATACTAAGTGAATTTTCCTTTTTAGATGTTTTGAGTTTTGTTATTTTAACTATCTTAGCATCAATTTTCCATTTTACTTTGGTATAAAGGATACTTTGGATTTATTGTAATTAAAAAAGACATAATTTGTATTTTTTTTAGTATTACTACACGTAATTTGTAAAAGATATTGGATTACAATATGAGTAAGTTGCGTAATATATATTGTATAGATTAATTTATTATTAAGCTGATTATTTAGTTAGTACCATTTGATGTTTACGTGTAGTTAGTACATTTGGGTTGATTTTTGTTTATAGTTTCTAGCCATGTTTTAGATTTTGATTTGATTTTTTTGTTAGGTACTTATGTTAAATTTCCCAAGATTCATTATCAAGATTAAGTTTAAATATTTTATGAAATTTTATTTTGTTAGTTTATAATAATTTCCATTTTATTTAGAAATAGATATTTTTGAAAGATTAACATTTCAAAAATAAAATAAATGAAGATGGTGATTTGTCATGTTATGATTGGTCGTTTAAAATCATATGGACGCTCTCAATGGCTTATAACCTCAACTTTTATATAGTATAGACTAGATTTTCAACTCGCGCTACGCGCAAGTTTGTGTTAATAGTTAATTTTTATTTTATATTTAAATAATAAAAAATACATTATTTATATAATTTTTTCTATGAATTATATTTAAAATATGATTTATTATTATTTTATTTAAAATTTTATACAATTGTATGTCTTGAGTAGCTAATATTAAAATGTCTATTTGTTTGTATAGGTAAATATATATGTATATTTAAAGGCATATTTGTATTATTTATTAATCATAATTTATTTTAAAATAATATAATTTTTTGATGCCTATTAACTATTACTATACTGTTATTAACATTTTTATATTAAATATTTTACTTATCTTTCTAGTTCAATGACATAAAAAATTATTTCATATATACACTGTCTAACTTTGCTTTATATTTACCAAATTTTTATAATGAAATTATAATTATTAGATAGTTATTGTGTGCTTATATGTATTGAAAATGCTTCAATTTAGTTCTCTTAAATGCATATATGTATAATGTTTAGATTTAGGTTTTAATCATAATAAATAGTTTGATAAATTTAAACAATATTAAACATTTTTTTTAGATATAAGAAAAGAGAGAATAAATATAATTTTCTTAAGCAGCGTTAAGTAATATTTTTTATTAAGTAAATATATATATATATATATATATATATATATATATATATATATATATATGTCTGTATATCTTTTAAATGATATAATTGCAGTATAAATTAATGTGAAGACTATGATGATTTATTAGTTCAGCTGTATCTTTTTCTAATTTTTAGAAGTTTGTCAAAATTGCAGTGTTTATATTTTACTGATTAATACTCTTAAATAATATATTTTTAAGTTGATTAAAGTATAATGAATATTTATTGTCGCTGAAACTATATTCTAACATTAATATTATTTTAAAATATTATTAAACATTTAAGTAATTGATTTGGTGAACTTCTTTAGATTTTTTAAGTTTTCATATATTTTATTAACATTTTTTTCAAATATATTTCTTTGATAAAACTCGTATGAGTTTATTTTAAATTTTATATGTCATGTTGATTGCTGTAATTATTTTTCATAAACATGGATCATATCATTTTTATTGTTGACTTACATATGTATAAAGAGTCACCTTGTACTTTATTTTATTCTTAATGATTTTTTTGTAAATTACAAACAATTTAGATTTTTTTCAAAAAAAAAACTATCTAATTGGTTTAATGAAGAAGTGGATTATATTTTTCTAAAAAAAAATTGTGTCAACACATAATATAGTATTGTTATTAAAATTTTAATTGTTGATGTATGTTAATGCATTTGAACGATAATAGGTAGTTGAAAATGCATAAATAAACAACATAATTAATAATGTGTCTTACATAAGTGAATTATTTTTACTATCATTTTTAATAAAAGTTATTTTAATCTAAGAATGGTTTGATAAAAAGAATTAAAATCAAACATCATTTTTCAAGAAAAGTTTGAAACCTAATATAAATTTGATGAGTTTTTATAGCCGATATAACAATATAAATAAGAAAATTTTAAATACTAAATTTCAGTTTACCTTTTTAATTTATTAGATTACTTTAAATATTTTGAAATTAAATACCTTTGATGTATATGCTATTTGTATGCCTTGGCATACTGTATGATATAAATTTTTTAATATTTTGACATTAATTTTGAAAGAGTTAACATATATACCAAATTAGTTCTTTTTTACTATTTTTTGTTTATGTTATTTTTTATTTTTTGTTTATATTATATTATTTTATTTATTTTTTGGAAATTTAAGATTTTTTAAAATATTAAACTATGATGATGTTGATATTTTAAATTATATGTCAATATTTTTAAAAGAAAATAGAAATATCGTTAGAAAGATTGTGGATAAAAATATTTCTAGCTAAATTTTTATTTAAATTTTTCTATAAGTTGGTATAATATCAAGCTAAGTTTTAAGAAATTTCTTATATCTGTTAATTTATATTTTTACACTGGTTTTATTTTATTCTTACATACATGATTATGAAAGTTTTTTTAAAACAAAAACTATGATTTTATTTTACAAAAAAAGTATTCTTTTTGTTAGTTAAAATGTTATGTTTAGTTTTAAAATATTCATTTTATATATTAAGTTATCTATTTTCATAAAAAAAAATTCTACCTTATTTGATTTTAATTTTATTTTGATTGAAATAATTTGCTTAAGTGTATATTTAAAATATCAAATTTGGATGCTAGCTGGTATATTATTAATGTTACTTGTAAATGAGCAATTATCTCAAATAGCTATTTTAATTTTTTATTTTGAATTTTTTTATTTTTAAAATTATAAACCTCACCTCCAAAACCTCAACTCATAAATCTAAATTCTAAGTCTAGATTAGTTAACTCTAGGGGTATAAATTTATATTTACACGCTTTAATAAAACTTTTTTTGATTTGTTTTCTCCTCAAATGCTATTTTTGACAAAAAAAAAATTAGTGCTATCCTAAGGTATTTCTCTTTGTAAGTTCTCTCTAGACACTGCAAATAATATAAATACTCATTTTTAAAATATATGTTTTAGGTTCATAGTGTCTTTATTGTTTAAAATTCTTGTATTCTTTAAAAACAATTTTTTGTTAGTTAAATTTATGTTAATATTCTAGAGGTTTATTTTATATATTAAACTGACTCAATTGATGATATTTCTATTTTTTTTAAAAAATTAATATTGATTTATATTTTGAAAGAGATAATTTTTGAAGATCTTCAAATTTTTAAAAAAATAATAAAGGTGATTAGTATACTTTTATTTGTGATTTGAAATAATATGTGGACACTTTCAATGATTTATAGCATCAACTTGTATATAGTATATGTTATTTGTGAATATTTTCAATAATATATAACCTAAATTTTGAAAATCACGTGTTTTAAATATATCTAGTTATAATTGTTTGAAAATTTGTATTTTGAAATTAATTATTATTTTTTTTAGTATTTTCAAAATTTTGTTATATATTAAGTTAACTTATATATAATGTGTTTATTTTTGTAAGTTTACCATATTTGATATTTATTTCTATTTATACTGAAATAATACAATTTTGGTAATATTGACATTTTTAGAAATAAGAAATAAAAAAATGATTTGTCATAATATGATTGCTTGTTTAACCTCCTATGTGGACACTTTCAATGGCTTATAGACTCAACTTTTATATAGTATAGACTAGATTTTTCTCTCGCGCTACGCGCGAGTTTGTACTAATAGTTTAATTAATAATAATTTTTATATTATAATATATATTGATTTCTATTTTAAATTATAATATATGATGATTTCATATGAAAATGTATTCAACATATGATTTATTATTTTCATAGTTAAGTTCTTCATAAAATTATACCATTTAAATAAATATCATAAGTTACATTTATAAACTTATCTCTATTGTTTACTAATTATTAATTGTTTTGGATTATTCGATGCTTATTAACTTCTACTATATTATAATAAATATTTATAATATATATTTATCCATCCTTCTATTTGAGTGACATAAAGCATTAGTTATTTGCAAAATCTTAAACTTTACCTTGTACTTAAAAAGATTTTTATGTGTATTATTATTATTATTATTATTATTATTATTATTATTATTATTATTATTATTATTATTATTATTATTATTATTATTATTATGTGCATATCTATACTTGAATACTCTTGTTTAAGTCTTTCAGATATCTAGTAATATAATATTCAGATTTATTTTTAATCATAATAGATTTTTATTTAATTTAATTAATATTTTGAAAAATTAACTAATATTAAACATATTTTTATATAACATTTATCAATTGGACTAAAAATAGATAAACATAAAATATTAGATCTATATTCTACTTGATCTAAATCAATTAATAATGTTGGAGTTATGATATTTTATATGTTCATAGATACTTTTTAAAATTGCTAAAAATTGTCAAAATTTCTTGTTTAGTTTGTTATCAACTGTCCTTGGATGGTATATTCTCTAATTGATGAATCTATATTGAACATTCTTCATATTATTTATTTGTTGTCGCTTATACTATACTTAATGTCACTATTGTTTATGAATATTATTATATATATTAAATAAGTTATTTATAGATCTCTTTAGATGTTTCTTTTACATATATGTTATTTAAATTGTTATTAAAATATATTTCTTCAATAGAACTCATGTGAGATCTTCTTCAATTTTATGTTATGTTGATAGCTTCATTAAATTTTCATAAGCATAAATTATATAACCATTAAATTTTCATAAGCATGAATTATATAACTTTTGTCAGTGAATTAGATTAGAGACTTAAGAAGAGTTACCATACTTTCATTTATTTTTAATGATTTTTCTTTTCAGAAAATGTTACAGATTACCCAATTTTTATATTTGATTCATAATAGCCTATTCGATTAGATTCTATGAAGATTAGGATTACAAATTAAAAAAATATTTTTGTGAAAACATAATAGAGTAGTTTTATAAAAAATGAATTATCAATGAGTAACTAAATACGTTAATTCCTTTATTGAAATGAAAATCTTAAGTTTTCTTATTTATAGAATTTTTTCTCTAACTTTTGAGGGAAATAATAATCATCAGTGCCGGTCTTAGTAAAATGAAGGCCAAAAGACAAAACCAATTTATGGGCTGTTAATATTTATATTTAGAGAGAAATAAAATGTTTTGTATGCAAATGATCTGAACTCACGATCTCATGGATGTTTTAGGGGTCAATTATCCCTACATTACAAGAGGTTTAATGGAAATTTTAGGGCCGGTAAATTCATATATTAATGTCGGCTAGAAGCACCAGCTTCTAATGTTTGGTGTCAGGGTCAGCTCTGATAATCATATATGATAAGATAGTGATGACACATTCATTCTGAGTTTCTAATCCTCAATCACAGCTATAAAAGCATATCTAATAACTTCCATTGGTGAATTAAATTAGAAACTTATAAGAAGTTATCATGTAGTTTTTTTGCTGTTAATGATCACTATTTTTTTTAATTTTGTACATGGCACGGACTTTTATGTTTGTCTCATAATATCCAATTTTCTTACTTTTTAACAAAAGAACGTGTCAAAACATATTGCTTCCAACAGTTTTAAATTGGTGATAATAAATAAATTTGTTAATTCTTTTTATTAATAGGATGCATTTTAAATTTATAAGTAAAAAGACTTTTTAATGAAAAATTTCTTTCACAACTAAATGTATCTTAATTAGCCATTTGCATCTAGAACAACTCAACACGTTCATAATGTCGAACCATCTGCTCCTCCTCGTCAAGTTGTTGTGGGTCCTCATTTTTCTCCATGACAACTTCTGCTCTTAGTTTTAGATTCGTTTAGTAAATATTATAACTTGGGTAGTTTTAAAAAGAATGGTTTTTTATTAAAAAAAGTTATTATTATAAAGCTTTTTTCTTCCTATCATTCTTTCATGTGTTTACTCATTCTCTTGTTGCTATTCTATATAATTATTATGGAGATTTCAAATAAATTTTTTTTTCTGTAACATAGAAGGTAAGTACAATTATTGAATGTAAGTTTATACCAATATAACAATGTTTTTAGTAGATGCTCGTTCGGATATTTGAATGGTTATTCGCATCGCTCATATTTTTTTTGCTTAGTTGTAAATTAAAAACATAAAATTTATTAGATTCAACACATAATGGTTAAATTCAGTAAACAATTTAATACTATGCGTTTACCATGTTTGATGCAACATAGAAGGAGAGGAGTTGTTAGCTTTATTGATAAAGTAACAATGTATGACGACTTTAACATTAATTTAAGGTATTGAAAATTCATAATTGTAATAGAAATTGTTGCTCCAAACAACATCAATAGTGTTTTTTATCTTCCCATATTGAGAAACAAACACACAAATTTAGAATGAATAATCACAATTTTTCTAGGTTTTTTTTAGATTTGTCAATGAAAGACTTGTCAATCTTCTGTTGAATTAGTGGATGAGAGAAGACGGAAGTGCTATATATAAGAAAAATTGAAGCCTAGATGCTTGATATCTACTTTTTGAAAAAATGACATTTTTTTTATTATGTCGTTATTTGCAATTTCCATTTTAGTGAATAAGTAAAAAATTACTTTTTATAAAAAAAAATATTATTTATATCAGGTGTTTTTTTCTTTGTCATTTTAACTATTTTACATTAGTTTTCTATTTTATATTAGTATATAAATTAAATACCTCTAATTCATTATACTTATATGACATATTTTCCTATTTATGTTTGTATTTATTCTTTTGCTTTAGATTTTTCATTCTGCTATTATATCAAATCATAATTTTTGTTGAGTAACTTGACATGTCTTAAGATATATTGTTTTAAGACATAATTGTTTTGCTGTTTTTGTTAACATTGCTTTTGTTTTGATTTTCCATTCTTATAAATAACAGTTACCATTAAGTTATTTGACATATTGTTAGTTTACGTTACTAATATTAGTTTCCACTTTATTCTATAGTAGTTACCATTCATTAAGTTATTTGAAAGATTGTTGGTTTACGACATCAATTTTTGGTTTTTGACTTTTGTTTGTTGAAAATATTGACATTGAAAAATATATAATTTAAATGATGATTTGGACAATATAATATAGTAGTTTTAAATTCTATATACACGTTTTTATATAATGACTTATAGTTTCAATTTTTATATAATATGGATTTGAAAATCAAGTGTTTTAAATTTATATAATTACAGTTGTGTAAGTTTTGTATGTTTTTAAATTAATTAGTGTTTTGTTGATTTTTATGTTAAATTCGAAATATTATTAAAGGTACTAATCTAATTAATTTATAATGTTTTCAGTTTAGTTAATTTACCATATATGATATTGATTCCTATTTTATTTTGAAAATAAATAACTTTTATATTAATTTAATTTATTTATAATATTTTTAAAATTGTTAATTTACCATATATGATATTTCTTTCTATTTAATTTTGAAATAAACATTTTTTGGAAATTTTGACATTTTTAAAAATAATAAACTAAAATAGTGATTTGTCATATTATGATTGGAGGTTTAAAATCTTATGTGGACACCCTTAATGGCTTATAGCCTCAACTTTTATATAGTATAGATGATTTGTCATAATATGATTGTTTGTTTAACCTCCTATGTGGACACTTTCAATGGTTTGTAGCCTCAACTTTTATATAGTATAGAGTTTATTTTATATATTAAACTGACTCAATTGATGATATTTCTATTTTTTTTATAAATAATATTGATTTATATTTTGAAAGAGATAATTTTTGAAGATCTTCAAATTTTTTAAAAAAATAATAAAGGTGATTAGTATACTTTTATTTGTGATTTGAAATAATATGTGGACACTTTCAATGATTTATAGCATCAACTTGTATATAGTATATGTTATTTGTGAATATTTTCAATAATATATAACCTAAATTTTGAAAATCACGTTTTTTAAATATATCTAGTTATAATTGTTTGAAAATTTGTATTTTGAAATTAATTATTATTTTTGTTAGTATTTTCAAAAATCTGTTATATATTAAGTTAACTTATATATAATGTTTTTATTTTTGTAAGTTTACCATATTTGATATTTATTTCTATTTATACTGAAATAATACAATTTTGGTAATATTGACATTTTTAGAAATAAGAAATAAAAAATGATTTGTCATAATATGATTGCTTGTTTAACCTCCTATGTGGGACACCTTCAATGGCTTATAGCCTCAACTTTATATAGTATAGAGTTTATTTTATATATTGAACTGACTCAATTGATGATATTTTTATTTTTTTAAAAATTTAATATTGATTTATATTTTGAAAGAGATAATTTTTGAAAATCTTCAAATTTTTAAAAAATAATAAAGGTGATTAGTATACTTTTATTTGTGATTTGAAATAATATGTGGACACTTTCAATGATTTATAGCATCAACTTGTATATAGTATATGTTATTTATGAATATTTTCAATAATATATAATCTAAATTTTAAAAATCACGTGTTTTAAATATATCTAGTTATAATTGTTTGAAAATTTGTATTTTGAAATTAATTATTATTTTTGTTAGTATTTTCAAAAATTTGTTATATATTAAGTTAACTTATATATAATGTTTTTAGTTTTGTAAGTTTACCATATTTGATATTTATTTCTATTTATACTAAAATAATACAATTTTGGTAATATTGACATTTTTAGAAATAAGAAATAAAAAAATGATTTGTCATAATATGATTGGTCGTTTAAAATCCTATGTAGACACTCTCAATGTCTTATAACCTCAACTTTTATATAGTATTGATATTATTGCACAACTAATAAACGCGATGAATTATTTAAAATAGCAAATAAAAACACTATATAAAGTGCGAGAGAAAATATACATGGAACAGACACAACGTCTCACTAAAACGCTATGCTGTCGTGTAATAGCATTTTACTAATGTTATATATGTAGCATTTTCTTGTAGTGAATGTTCCCATATAAACATTCATATCCAATCTTTAATTTTTTTTTTTTTAGGAAAGTATTCTTTTTACACATCATAAAATGGTTGCAGTACAAATAAGAAAAAGAACTTCTCATGTTTTATTCTATTAATATATAGCTTTTGCGTCAAGTTTTCAGCCGTTTTTTAAGCAGCTACATGAGGCGGCATGCATTGACGTTGTCGTCATTAAACATGTTACTAACCCTGTCGTCTCCACGACAACCTACAGGGATATTACCATGTTGTTCTGTACCATTGTAGCCATGTCTGTAATAGTTATAACTCTCTTTAAACTCTTTTGAGGGATCTACGAAATAGTTTTGAGTAGATGTGAAGTAAAGTGGAGGCTCAGGGTATGGCCAAAACTCAGCTCTCTTCCCGGCTCGTCTCACGGCTTTGAGTACTTTGTTTCTGTCGACGTATCCCACCACTCTCACTCTTCCCATCTCTCTCTCGACCTCTACTGAATCAACTCCTGTGATTTCAACCAATTTCATTAAATATAACCTTGTCTTTAACAAGAGAGGTTATTACAGAGGGCGATAGGTCCGACCACCATGGGCCCATTCCAAAAAAGACCATTTTTAGTTTTTTTTTGTCACCAAAAAGTTCCAAAAAAAAATGATCAAAAAATGTTTTATTAAAGATGCAAAATACCCAACTAACCCTTGCTTTATATATATATATATATATATATATATATATATATATATATATATATATATATATATATATATATATATATATATATATATATATATAAATCTAAAAAAGTAGAAAAAAAAATATATTATAATTCCGAATGATATATTTTTTAAATTTGAACTTCTTTATAACTTTTTCGATATTTTTTTTGAATTATTTTCTTGAAAATTTTCTTTATAAATTTGAAATTTTTTTCTATTTTTAATTTTTTTATATTTATTTTAAAAAAAGTATCACATCCCAAGACTCCACCTTTAACTCTAAACTCTAAGCCTATAATAGTCAATTCTAGGAGTATAAGTGTATATTTACCTCTTACTAAAACATTTTGGTTATTTTGAACAAAAAATGAAACATTTTGGTCATTTTGATCTTTAAATGCTATATTTGTGATAAAAATTGTGAAGCTATTATAGGATTGTTCTGTATGTCTCACAAATTTATTTAATTGATGGATTGATGTCAAAGTTGATACACATATACACAATAGCAATGTAGTAAGCCATTCAACAGCAAATATTGAAATCTTTTAATATATAATACTTGATTAGTCAATAAATTATTTTAACTTTAACTAAAAAAATTAGTTAGTCTGGTTAATTATTTAGATTATTGATATTATTTCAAATAATATGTTTAAGATAATATTAAAACCAATAATTATTGGGTACATATTTTTTCCCCAAGGGTCCTAGATGGTAATGAGCCAACCATAGAATCACTGATTATGTATACAATATCACATAAATAAATTAATTTTGAATCATTCATAAAGTTCTGGATCATATTAATCTCTATATAAAATAATTTAGTAAAGTATAACAGTTATTATCTTTCTAAATTAATATAAAATATCATAAAATGTTTGTGGGTTTATTTTGTTACCTCGGAGTTTTGAGATTGCCTTCCTAACGATCCTGACACAACCAGTGCAACACATCCTGACCTTGAGGTCAACCGTCTACACCAATAGTCAATGCAAACACAAAGCTTTAGGTTTCGCATGATAAACTTTGGATGTATAGATGAAAACTATAGTATTTCGGTCAAACGGATTAATAGAAATCTCCTAACATTATTTGAGAAGTAACTTGACACATGTTATTTCTATAATCACTTTCATCAAAAAAGTTGACATGATATCCTATAATTGATGATATTGCTTACGGATAAATATGACATGATAATTACATTTAGTGTAAATTTATAATTTATATAATATAAAATTAAATAATAGAAAAATAAAATATTTTATAAATTTTTAAATATTATTTAAGTCTATTTTTATAATCATACAATTTTTAATATTAAACAAAATTTTCAAAATTTAAAAATTGCATAATGTTTTTAAAAAATTACAAACTTTTAATCGAACATCATTTGTTTTTTTTTTTATATCTACAAATTTTAAAAAATCTTTTTATCTTTATTTTAATAATTATAAAAATATATCAATTATAAAATATATATATATATATATTTCCTATATATTTTAAAGGAAATTAAATTTTTTATTTTAACTTAGTTTTATGCTTAAATAAATTAAATTTATATTGAAATATTAGTATACAAATAATATAATCTAGAATATTAACAAAATTTATTTTTAAACAGAATTTAAATTAAATATTTTATTGCTGCACATTGTGCATGAAAACACCTAGTTATAAATATATAGAAAGCTACTAAAGCATAGTAATTGACAGCTAATGGAGTCATTTTAACAAAATTAAATTAATATAAAAACTTTATAATTATAAATTAATATTTTATAAATAAGAAACATGATAAATTAATAATTCTTGTTAAGTTTCAAATTGGTTACTGTAAAATTTGATATAATTTGATAAAATAATATGATAATTAAATTTTGAAACCTCTTAGAATACATGGTCCTATTAAAGTCATCATATATAAAACAAGTATAAACTTGAATACATGATCCTACTAAAGTCATCATATATAAAACTAGTATAAGTTTTATAAAAATATAAACAAAACATTATATTGTTTGTTTTCCTTTTAAAATGGAATTCAACTATAACCAAAAAGTTTAGTCAAAAAGAAAAAAAATCAACTATAACGTCTTTTGCATTTCAATACTTTGGTGTTCTTTTACCAAATTACATATAAAACGTTTTATATTTTAGGATATGTAATTTTGATACTTCAAATTTTATCAAATAATCTATAAAAGAGACAGAATCTAACTTTATAAAAAATTAATTCGTTTATTATGTCAAAAAAATCAAATTTTGTTGTTTTAAAAATTGAATTTTTTTATAAATACAAATCTAAAAATTAATTTTAAATTAATAAATTATCATAGTCCCAACATTATTAATATAGATTTTTACTGTAATCCATTCTGCAAATATTCAAATAAGACAATTTTTTTTGTCAAAAAAAAAAGAAAAAATTGAACGAAAGCTAAACAAATTAGCTTCCACCAAATACCGTGGACACATGAAAAGCTAGACCAACGTATTGGGATGGTGATCATGTGGTTCAAATGTTCATTATTGTCTATGTTTATTTACTATCTACCACTGTATGGGGAAAAGTATCATAGATATTTTATTTCATCACCATTCCAAACCAATGGAGAATATTTTAGGATATGTAATTTTGATACTTCAAATTTTATCAAATAATCTATAAAAGAGACAGAATCTAACTTTATAAAAAATTAATTCGTTTATTATGTCAAAAAAATCAAATTTTGTTGTTTTAAAAATTGAATTTTTTTATAAATACAAATCTAAAAATTAATTTTAAATTAATAAATTATCATAGTCCCAACATTATTAATATAGATTTTTACTGTAATCCATTCTGCAAATATTCAAATAAGACAATTTTTTTTGTCAAAAAAAAAGAAAAAATTGAACGAAAGCTAAACAAATTAGCTTCCACCAAATACCGTGGACACATGAAAAGCTAGACCAACGTATTGGGATGGTGATCATGTGGTTCAAATGTTCATTATTGTCTATGTTTATTTACTATCTACCACTGTATGGGGAAAAGTATCATAGATATTTTATTTCATCACCATTCCAAACCAATGGAGAATATTTTGATTCTAACTCTGTAGAAATTTTCTATATGAAACCGAATTAACCAATTCAAGCAAACAAAACAAAAAACAATGCCAGTGCCTACGCTTGCGATTCCGAATGCGTTAGGCAACAATGGGCTTGATTTGAAAGAGAGAAAATAACCTGCAAAGAAAGCGGGCGTTTCTTAGACATCCTGAAGTAGCTGATATGTGTGGTGGACCTTGGACGGCTTCGGAAAGAGAAAAATCTTGCAACAATAGAGACAATGGACCCGAGACTCTTTGCTATAAAAGCAGACATCTACGATTGATTATCTTTTTTTGGAATAGACCATAGAATATTGGATTCAATATATACGTGACCGTAAATATAGACACTAGAAAAATGAAAGCTTGGGAGGTAGGGGAAGCTGAGACACATTGCGACATGAGTAAACAAGTTACTAACTAACTTAGGGAAAGAATATGTAGAAATTGAGAAGGAGATGTTATGTAAAGAAAAGTAAGCAGCTTTTTGTTGTTGTTACATCTCGTGATCTCTTGAACACACGTTGACGCTCTTGCTTACTCCTGTTTTTTTTCCTTCTCTTAATAAATAATGTTGTTCACTTGTTTCAAATAACCAGGATTTGGCCTTACGACTAGGAAAAGTATATGTTCACGATTACAAAGAAATTTAATGACTAAATATATCATCAACACTATTAAAATAAAAGCACAATTTATACTTAACCTTCATGTACAGTATAATATTACCAAATTTAGACTTTTATATTAATTATATACTCGTCTAACAATTTAATTATTCAACTAACTCAACTAAATATTTTTAAAATAATAAAATAACTAAAAATATTCATATAGATTTTTTTCTAAGAATGTAATTTAATAATATATTTTAAAGCATACAAATATACTGTTTTCAAAAATCAATTAAAACTTTATAAATATCCAAATAATTAACATACATATATATTAATTAATTTTGACTTATACAAACTCATTTTAAAAAATATACATAACTTAAGACTATATATAAATAACATGTTAAAATCAATAAAATGACATTAAAAATTATAAAATAAAAGTTATATATATATTAATTTTTTCAGAAAATAAAATACATAACAATTCATTATGATAATTCGTAGTAAAAATTGAAAAATAAATTAAATAGTAGATATATACATATATAAATTTTATATTTAATATAAATACAAAGCAGTAATGTTATATAATATTCTCATATAAAACAAAAAAAGTTCTTTCTATTAGCTTAGGGGGTGTTACTGTTTCTACATTTTAATGGATTTGAAAATCCAAGACAAATTTATTGTTATTGGTTGTGTGATTTTAAAATTCATATTCAAATTCATTATTATTAGTTTTATGATTTTCCGCAACAGAAAAGGTGTCACAAAATGTGATGGATGTATGTAATTTTGATCCTGAATTCATTTACGTTCTTAGTAGATGAGAAGGCTCAGCTCATGATTTAAAAATATTAAATGATGCTTTAACAAGGAACACTAATCGACTACTAGTTCCAAAAGAAGAAATATATAAATATATATTGTAAATCATAAATATTTTCAGATAATTAACTATTTATTTGTTTAAATTTCAGAATTTTTGTATTTAGTTGATTGCGGTTTCTCAAATCGTCGTAACTTTTTGTCTCGATATCAAGGTGTTCAATACCATCTACAAATCAAGATTCTACTCCTCAAAATGACAAAGATTTGTTTAATCATCATCATGCTTCCTTGAAAAATGTTATTGAGAGAATTTTTGATATATTCAAATCTCGCTTTTTAATTTTAAATCTGCAACTCCTTTCCTTTTTTAAGACACAAATGGAAAATGTACTTGCATGTGCTCGTTCAGATAATTGTCTTCAAAAGTTCTGCCAAAAAGTTAATTTTCTCTAAGAAAAAACTCTGATGATGAAGAAGATCGTGAAGAAGTTAATAACATTGATGAAGAAAATCTTGTAACTCAGAATCAGCAAAAAAGAACATGCCAATCAAGTGAGAGCCACAATAGTAACATATATGTGGAGAGATTTTATGTTATAAAAATAGCATATGATATATGAAATGACAAAATATATGTTTAGTTTTTACATTATTATTAACTTTGTATTTCAGTTTCTTTTTAACAACCTCAAAGCGATGATGCTTTACTGAAAATGTTTATTGAAAATCCATTTGTTTTGATTGAATTCTATATTACTGATTCTGAAATTTTTTGTTTGATTTCTAAATCAATGGATTTATTAAGTATTTCTAAATAAAAAAGGACTTCTAAAGCTATTAAATACTAGAACCAATAACCAATTTATATTTTGTTAAAAAAAATTTGGCGCTTTCAAAATGTGGGTTAGAATCTAATAAATAATATTAAAACATAACCACAACTTGGATTAAACCTTGATTTACCGTGTCATATAAAATTTTTGGACTTTTATATTAATATACACCGTAATATTTGCCTATCAATTTAATTATACAGCTAATTCAACTAAATATTTAAATATTTCTTAACTAAAATAACCAAAGTATATTCATACAGTTTTTTTCTAAGATTACAATCTAATAAAAATACTATGATATATTTTAAAATAGAAATATACCTTTTTAAAAATCTGCTAAGACTTTATAGTTATCCAAATAATTAAATAACTTTATAATTATAATTAAATAATTGTTATACATTGATATTAATCGAACTTTCACTTATATACATAATATAAAATTTATAATATCCATAATACTAAACCATAAGCACAACTTGGACGTACCCTTGATTAACCGTTTGATATTACCAAATTTGGACTCTTAAATTAATTATACACCATAATATGTGGCCTAAAATTAATTATTCAACTAAATATTTATAAAATAAAATGATGAAAATTATTCTTACATATTTTCAAAGATTTTAATCTAAGAAAATCTTAATATATCAAATATATAAATATACCGGTTTCTAAAAATCTATTAAAACTCTATAAATAACTAAATAATTCAAATAATTTGTAGTTAAAATTAAATAATTTTATAAATATTATTAAAATATATTATACATTGATAATATTTTAATTTTAACTTATAAAAAATATAAAAATATCATATATATATAAACAGCATTAAAATACAAAATTAAATAATATATATAGATAAATAATTTAATCAACAAATTAATTTAGAGAAATTACTAAGAATAATACAAGTTAAGTACCATTTTTCGAAAATACCCTCAATCAAAAATATATTAACATTTGCCTTGATACTTTCATTATTATTGTTTAGGGTTTAGTGTTAAATGGGTGGGGTTGAGTTTCTAAATGTTTTATAAAAATTTAGAAAAAAATTGTTTAGTCTATTTTGATCATAATTTGGATATTTTTAAAAATAATCATTCATTAATGGTAAATTTGAAAAGTGGCATCAAACTTGTAGTAGAATTTAAATTTCCCCATTAATTTGCAAATTATTAAAGTAAGTTAAATTATATGCACAAAAATAACAAAAATTTCTAGATATTAAAATATAATTTGATTTTTAAAATATATTATACAATTAAATAACAAAATAATAATAAGTAATTATAATTTATAAAATATCATTTTTAAAAAACATTAAAAATTAGATAAGATATATTTACTAGATAAAATAAAATTTACACATTAAATAATATTTATAATAGTTTATAAATATAGTGAAACGAGTTATAGTTGGTACTTTTACAATTAGAAAATTTTAAATACGAAAAAAAAATTAATACAGAAAATTAATTTATATTAAAATATATATATATATATATATATAAAACAAAATTTGATCAGTGTCAGACATGTTAAAGGTGTATTTCTTCACTTTAGTTTTAATTTGGATTACAAATGCGAGATAAAACAAATAAACGAACTATCCTATCTTGATTATTATATAATTATATTTATATAAAAATATAATTTAATTAAATAATATTAAAAACACAAACAAAATTTCTATGAACATATATTATTTCGTAATTAAAAAGTATAATAATTAAACGTAATTTATATTAAATTTACAATGATTATATTATCGTATAGAAATGTAAGGTTTGCTATTTGTAGCAAAATTAATTTTAAAAAATATTAAATATGAATATATTAACATCTCAAATTAATATTTTCGCTTTATCTCACAAATTTAAGACTGAAATTTAAAATTATAAACATGTTATAAAAAGAGACTACAAGAAAAAAATACGAGGAAATTGTCACCGTAATCCTCTCTCGGGTTCCAGAATCAAGGCGCACCGTCAAAAATAATTCCATGATTTTATTTTTAATATATAACCAAAACAAATATCAATGCATATTTAAAAAATGAAGAAATGAAGATGTCAGGTGAAATTGCACCGATATTGACATCTTCGTGTGAAATAAATTTATGTGAAAGCCACAATCACTATGTGTGCACAGTAAATTCTACTTTTACCTCAATTTGTTCGACTATATTTTTATCCCACCTTATAATAATCCTCTCTCATGCAGTTCTCTTTGTGTCAGTATTATCTCTTTTCTACTAGTATAAAACTTTTTCTTTATTTGAATTTCGTGATACAAAAAAATTATAAGTATTATTATAATTGACTGTTCATTTAATAGTATATTTTATTATATTCAATGTGTGGAAGGGTGGGGAGGGGGTTGTCTCTTTCTTTTAATATTGTTGCTAACACCATATTTATTAATAATATATTTTGGTTTAGTTTTATTTCCGCATAATTTAATTTATTTAATGTTGTGACAGAAATAATTCTATCACAATAATATTAATGATAATTAATTTTTTATTATAATATAATTATTATATAAATGTTCGGTCATTACAGTTGACTGCTTATTTAATTCTAGATTCGATTGGCTGCTTATTAAAATATTTTCATATTGATTTTTGGTTCATGGTCTTATATACCAATGGTCACAAAGAATTTTTTAAAATTTTTAAAATTTTTCATATGGCTATAAACAATATTTATATATATAAATGCATTTATCTTTCACTCATTCACTTTATCAAAACATTTTTTCTCTCAAATTTTTTATTATAATATAATTATTATATAAATGTTCGGTCATTACAGTTGACTGCTTATTTAATTCTAGATTCGATTGACTGCTTATTAAAATATTTTCATATTGATTTTTGGTTCATGGTCTTATATACCAATGGTCACAAAGAATTTTTTAAAATTTTTAAAATTTTTCATATGGCTATAAACAATATTTATATATATAAATGCATTTATCTTTCACTCATTCACTTTATCAAAACATTTTTTCTCTCAAATCTTACACATGATTACGCAAGAACAGAAGACCCCTAGGATCTTTCAAAGCTCTAAAATAGAGGTTTTGATAAACTGAAGAAAATGACTCTTCCCCATGCACTTGATGCATGGTTAACCACGGTTTCAAGATTTGAAAAAAAACGCAAACATCCAATTTCGCTATATTGAGGTTAGTGTGAAATTAGAATATTGCGGTAAACTTGTGATGGAAGTCAAATTTCTTGATAAAACTTATCTCACGTTAAACAAATATTATTATGTTTTGCAAGAACAATGTAGAAACCACGGGTATATAATGTCTTTTGAATTGGTAATGTCACTCATGATAGCAGAGAAAAATAGTGAGTTTTTTAATTAAAAACCACAATACCCGACCCACATGAACCAAAAAATTACAATACTCGAACCACATGAACCAAAGCATTCCATGAGGTTAATGCAGCGGATGTAAGAAATCGAGAAAAGAAAATCATTTCTATCATGATCGTGTTCATGGCCGTGGTCGTGGCCGTTGATTTAATTGTGGCCATGAAAAGAGTTACAACCAGAGATAAATGGGGTTAAACACATGGAATCGAAATGAGCATTTAAAAGGAGAAAAATCGCCATAGACGCTACTCATACAAAAGAGAACATTTGCTATAGTTTTGGATCGAAGGGACATTGGTCCCAGTGCGTCAAACTCCTTTGCGTCCATAAAAGTTGTACCAAGAGACCATCAAAGGAAAGACAAGAGAAGTAAATCTTAATGAAAACTTTGTGGATAAAACATCAACATACCTTGAGTCCTCTAATTTAATGGGCGATTCTGACGAGACCACTCATTGAGATAATTAAAATGCTTGTAGTAATCAAGCTCTAAAATACACATTATGTCATAAAAATTATTATTATTATTATTATTATTATTATGTATATCAATTTTCAAAATAGTATTATTTTCAAAACAAATAATGCATAGTTGTTGTGTAATGTAAACTATTGTGTGATTATAGTCAATATATAGTTACAATATAGTTACTTATGATTTTTATTTTCTTTATTAATTTTAATTGTGAGTTACAAAAATAGATAAGAATGCAAATGGAACAACAACCAAGCAAACTGGTAAAGAAATTTTCATACTAGATAATGGTACAACACACACCTGATTGTCAACACATTATCAGGTCCTACATGCTTGATCAAAGGAATTTGTAAAGCATATTTTATGTTGGAACAAAGTTTTCCATAAATAATTTTTTATATACTCCGAACTCTAAGAAAAAATTGTTGAGTTTGAAAGATATATACATTAAAGGATATGACACTCAACATGCAACTGATAACAGAAAAAAATATATCTATAAAATTCTGAAAATCATGCAAACGCTTTTTACTGGAGAAGTTTCAAAGATTTCCTTCTGGATTACATCATAAATATATTGATGCAATATAATCACATCTCAGTCATCCATGCACTGCAATAATGAAAAATAATAATTGAGAGTTCACATGGTCATTCAATGAAAACCCAATATATGTGTGTATTGATGACCGAGACAGCCATGCCATATTATGTTATCTTTTTGATTTTTTCACACACACACACATATATATATATATGAGAGAGTAATATGACATGTGTTGCATCACGAATCAAAGTTGATAAAAAATTATTGTGTACCAATACGTCCACCATGTGGACTATTCTAATATTTAAAGGTATTTTAATGAATCCATTTGATGGTCGCATGTTTGATTGTTATCATCTCGAAAGATGGCATTTGCATGATTTCTAACTCTGATAATCAAACTAGAGCTAAATTCTCCGATTGTCCAATTAAAGAGTTAGATTAAATAACGTTGGTGCATTTACATCCCAAGCATTTAATAATTATTGTATGTTATCATTGATTGAAGTGGAGCATTCTCTTACTTATGTTCATACACAAATGGTTTGACTAAATCATTAATTAAATGATTGTAATTGATTGCAAGACCACTGATCATGAGATCAAAAGTCTCATCATATGTAAGGGGATATGCATTTTACATGCAGAAGCACTCATTCGGATAAGACCAAGTGCATATCACAAGTATTCCCATTACAATTA
Organism: Moricandia moricandioides; assembly: GCA_905132885.1. NCBI lineage: Eukaryota > Viridiplantae > Streptophyta > Magnoliopsida > Brassicales > Brassicaceae > Moricandia > Moricandia moricandioides. The sequence continues at coordinate 263,022 of CAJHQQ010000201.1, read as the reverse complement.
GTATTTGGTAGAGAACCAAATATCTCTCATCTAAAAATCTTTGGTTATGCAGTATATGTTTCAGGGCACCACCATAACATACAAAAATGGGACCGCAAAGATGGTTGGGAATATATATTGATTATGAATCTCAATCAGTAATAAGATACCTAGAATCACAAACTGGTGATTTCTTTACGGTATTTTTTTGCTGATTGTCATTTCACGAGAAAGAATTCTTGATTCTATGGGAGAAAATAAAAAAGAAAGGAAAAAAATCAGATGGAGTGTGTCATCTTATTACACATTTATCCCCATATAAAATAGTTTGAATTAGATGTTCAACGTATCATGCATTAAAACATAATGCATGTGCTGATGCCAAAATGGTAACTGCTGCAAATACTCTTGCTTGTATTAAAATACCAAAAACATTGAAATGGAATTTGACACACGTGAATCAGAAACATGTTTGGAACGCAGTAATCCAATTGGTTTAAAGGATAAAAACATGATACTCCCATAAACAAAAAGAATATTTAGGAAGAATCAAATCATGAATCTAACGACAATATAGAACTTCATGGATTTGAAAAAAAATCAAGAGATTTCTATCAATTATATCAATAATGGAAAGATATGGAAATGAAATGAGATTGATGATATTTATGATGTTTTCTCATACCTTTTAGCAAAAGAAATAGATGAAGAAAAAAAATATCCAGAACCAAAGTCTATGTATGAATACCAAAAGAGACATGATTGGATAAAATATGGAAAGTGGTACGGCCCTGGAATATGATTTAATTCCCTGGATCTCTTGTAGGTGGGTAAACGCTTTGATAATCCTTACAAATAGAGAATCAAGGACTCAAGAGAGATGGCTCGTCTCCTGATACTCCAAGGCTCTGGTTTGGATATGACACACCATATCAGAGAACCAAAAGGCTGGATATTACACACCAGTAGAATTAAGAGAAAACTCAAAACAAAGAAAATGAAAAAACTGTCAATTGATTGAATAATTCTCAGCTGCGTACAATGATAAATAGAAAACGCCAAATCCCCTAATCCTAAACCAAATTGGTTACTCTAATTCTAATCTTAGTCCAATTTGAAATTGGTTTACAATCCTAATCAACTTTGGTTTACCCTTGTTAAATCCAAAACGAAATTGCCTTTGGTTCAAATTAAAAACATTACAATTCCTTAAACAATCAGATATTAAAACCAATGGTTTAATTCCCTTTTCTTCTTGGTTAACTCCTCTTCTCTTTTCCACGCCAAAAGCTAAGTGCAGAAGAGCTTCTCTGCGTTTGGCCATAGATCTTGTGCTCGGTCCAGTTGAGAAGCTAATGCGTCCTCCATTTAGGCCGCCCCGTCCATCTGCTTGTTGGAGCTGATCCACCTTGATTTTCTCATGCTCAGTTTTTCCTCCACGCCAAGTTGAGCTTGCAGATTGATCTCCATGCTCATAACCTGTTCGAATTGTCTCCTGGTCCAGCTCCTCTCCACGTCCACACTAATTCATGATCATCCCATGACTACCAGAGGCCGCATCAAGTCTCTTATCCTTCTCTATGTCTAATACTTTATAGACCATTCCAATGAGACATTGAAACTGCCCATTCAGCAAAGCTTTGATCAGTATATTAGGTGGCCAATACATTGGATCCCATGCCTTGAGTTTGAGCCTGCTTAGGATCGCACCAGAAAGTGGCAATTCAAGTCAAACTAAATTCACTTAACAAGTGAAATGTATTTGGACATATCGTACTCACACCCAAAACGGTCGAACCATTGGATATAAATGGTATTTGTCCGAAAATGAAATGAGAAAATGAGATTATAAGATACAAAGCTCGCCTCATGGCCCAATGTTTTTTTCTCAAAGACATGGAATTGATTATGAGGAAACATATTCTCCTCTTGTGGATGCAATGACATTTAGATTCCTGATGAGGTTAACGGTCAATTAAAAATTAAAATGCGTCTAATGGATGTCATTACAACATATGATCATTAGAAATTGATATTTATATGAGAATCTTAGATGGATTTAAAATGATATAAGCATTAAACTCTAAGCCTAAAGAATTATATGCAATAAAATTGTAATGCTCATTAGATGGGCTGAAGTAATCTTGATATATGTGGTATAATTGTCTCAGTGAGCATTTAACAAAAGAATGATAAAAAATGATCATATATGCCCTTCTGTTTTCATAAAGAAAACAACTGTATTTTTGATAAGCACAATGTACGTTGATGATCTTAACACTATCGGAACTCAAGGAGAAATACAAAAGACATTAGATTATTTAAAAAGGAGAATTTGAGATAAAATATCCCGGGCAGAAAAAATATTATATAGGCTTACAAATTAAGCATTCTAAAAACTATATTCTTACACCAGTCTACATATACCAAAAGAGTGTTTGAAAACTTAAACATGGATAAAGCAACCCCTCTCAGCACTTTTCTTGTCATTAGATGACTTAATATTGAAAATTATATCATCTACAGAAAATGAAAAAAAAATACTTGGTCATGAATTTCCATATTTAAGTGCCATTAGAGTTTTATGTATTTTGAAAATTATACTCGACCAAATATATCTTTCGCCATTAACCTTTTGGATATACTCACTTCGTCCCCTACGTGAAGACATTAGGATGGGAATTAAGATGTCTTCCAATATTTCCAGGGGACTATTGATTTAGATTTATTTTAGCCTCAAAATTCTTAAGGTCAAATGATTGGTTTTGCAAATGTAAGATACTTATCATATCCACAACATGCTCAATCATAAACATGATATGTGTTTACGATTGGAGAAACTGCTATATCTTAGCGTTCTCAAAATCAGAAACTTGTGGCTACTTCTTCAAATCATGATGAAATCATTGCATTCCATGAAGAAAGCAGAGAATGCATATGGTTGAGATTGAAAAATCGACATATCCAATCAAGTAGTGGGATTAACAAAGATACGGCCCCAACAAATTTATATAAAGATATTGCAGCATGTGTTTCTCAAACGAAGGAAATATATCAAAAGAGAAAAAACTGAAACATATACCTCTGAATTTCTTCTGATACACTCAAGAGCTTGAGAAGAATAAAGAAATTGAAGTAAAGCATCTTCGATAATGTGATAATGTAGCCAACCTTTTCAAAAATCACTTCCTACCTCGATATTCAGAAAATATGTCCATAACATTGGAATGCGTCATCAAAAAGTATCTATGAGATGAAATAATTTTCATCCAAGGGGGAGCATGCATGGTTGTGATCTTTTACTTTACTATGGTTTTTCCCTTTAGATTTTTCTAAAAATTAATGAGGCAACAAACACATTAAACAAGAAATTATAGTAACACTAACAACTAAAGGGGTGCTGTAAAACATGAAGAAAAGAAGATGTCAAATAAAATTACGTCGACATTGACATCTTCGTGTGAAGTAAAATTATGTGGAACATACTGTCATTGTGCACGCACATTAACTTCTACTTTTTACATCTATATATAGAACGGTTTTGTTCGATTGTAAACACCCTCTTATAAGAATTCTCTCTCTTGTAATTCTCTTTGTATCAGAGTTATCTCCATTTTGCAGGTATAAAATTTTGTATTTATTTAAATTTAATGATATAATAAACTTATAAATATTATTATAATAAATTATAGATTCTTGCACAAGAATTAAGATTCAATACTTCATAAACCGAAAACTCAAAATAAATAATATAACTGAAGTTTAAGGTTCATATTAAAGTTAAACATCAAATTAACACTAAAGAAGATGTCATACACAAACGTACATAGTTATATTGAAATTCAATTCCGCAATAGTCAAATTCAAAATCATTTCCACAATAAAATTTATCAAAATTGAAAAACTATTCTAAAATACTAGTTAAACATTTTGACTTGAATAACAAATCAACCGAGTAAAATATATCAAAACTAAATAAGTGAAAATATTAAACGCAACTTAAAAGTTTTACAACGAAGAGATGAGTATATGCAACGAACAATTAAATCTTTCTAGCTCACGAGACAAACCATAATTATCTTGAAGATTTGATCTAAGCAATTCCAATAATGCAAATGTACTAGGTCTCATATTTTTCATTATAAAAAAGAAATCCTAATTTCATATTTGATAAGTACAAACCTAAAATCTGGTTTAGAAAACGAACTTACACAAGACCCATACTTTGGTTTAGCCGGACTTCAAAGGATTGTATAAATATAAGTTATGATATTTTTTAGTGTGTATTAACTTAAAAGTATAAAATATATTTATAGTTATACTTTTAAACACTTAACTTCTAGATTATTAAATTTATTTTTTTATTTTGAATAAATTTATTCTTCAAAATATTTTTAGTTTTAATTATCCATCAGTTACCACTCACAAGTGTTCAAGGAATGCATTTGTGTATTTTGAAAATAAATTAAGCAGTACAAAACCAGATAAAGATCGTCAAATGCCAACAATCATACTATCCGCAAACACAGTTTCGCGAGAGAACCGATCAACCCCTAAATCGTTGCTAAATAAAAGTGTGCATCACTCATGTACTAAAAATCTTATGAATGATGGGCCTTTAATGACTTTATGAAACTTAGTTCATATGATGGGCTTTCCTTAATCAAGCCCATTTTGTATTACCTTTAAGCCCATTATGGGTTACCAAAGAAAAAAAACCTACAAAACACGACTTGTTTATAAGCGAATTCTAGGGTTTTTCTTGTACCCAAACTCTGTACCAACAAAAAAAAAAACACGCCGTCGCATTTCATACTCAGTGACGAAAGATGAAGACGATCTTATCCTCGGAGACGATGGACATCCCCGAAAGTGTCGACATCAAGGTCCACGCCAAGGTGATCGAAGTCGAAGGCCCGCGAGGGAAACTCACTCGCGACTTCAAGCATCTCAACCTAGATTTCCAGCTCATCAAAGACGCCGTCACCGGGAAGAGACAGCTCAAGATCGACTCCTGGTTCGGCTCTCGCAAAGCCAGTGCTTCTATCCGAACTGCTCTAAGCCACGTCAGCAATCTCATCGCTGGTGTCACTCAAGGTTTCCTTTACAAGATGAGGTTCGTGTATGCTCATTTCCCTATCAACGCTTCGATCTCCGGTAACAACAAGTCCATCGAGATCCGTAACTTTCTTGGCGAGAAGAAGGTAAGGAAGGTTGATATGTTGGATGGTGTTACCATTGTTCGGTCTGAGAAAGTGAAGGATGAGATTACTCTTGAGGGTAATGATATCGAGCTTGTCTCGCGTTCATGCGCTCTGATTAACCAGGTATTTTGTTTAAAATGTTGTAGAAAGTAAGGCCATGTAATGATGCTGAATCTTGTCTGTGATGGGTTTGGTTGTGTTTTGTGTTGTAAATGTGCAGACTTTGTCTTTGTGAATGCTCTGTTTTTTATGATTGTTTGATTTTGAGCAGAAATGCCATGTGAAGAAGAAGGATATCAGGAAGTTTCTTGATGGTATCTATGTGAGCGAGAAGGGCAAGATCGCTGTTGAAGAATGAATCTATCTATTAGATTCGTATGGTGGAAGAGTGATTTAGTTGTAGCGTTTGTTTACATCTCTTATGGATTTGTAGTTTTGTTTCCTTTGGACCATCAATGATGATGCAGAATCATTGTCCTTTACGTTTGGGTTATTATTTACTCTGTTTTTGTTAAAGTTTTTGATATTATTTTCTTGTTTTTCAGATTCTTGGAAATGGTTTCAATTATAGGCTTAGAAAAAATCCTTAAAAATACACGGACTAATTTCAAATTTTTAATAAAATGCCGAACTATTTTGGATATCTGTTTAATACACTAACTAATTTGTATTGTCTATTAAATACACAAATTTTTGAAATTTGTAGATTTTACGCATTTTTTTAGACGGCGTCAAAACATTTAACGGAAATGACGATGGCGTTAATGTTTAACTAAACACGTGTTTAACTTGCATAAAACAATTCCTTAAAAATACATGAACTAGTTTTTATTTACTAATAAATACACTAACTATTTTTGAATTCTCGTTTAATACTTGAATTAATTTTTGTTTCTCATTAAATACATAAACTTTTAAATTTGCATATTTTACATATCGATTTAGACGACGTCAATTATATTTAACAGAAGATGATCTGATTAAACTGTAAAAAACACACCCGATCTCAATCAAAACCTCTCAAATCGATTGAACTATAATTCAAGTTAGTTTCTATTCGAGTTTGATACCATAATCTGTTTCAACCTCTTTTATTCTTCAAATTTTATTTTTTTTCTTATTCTTCATTTTAATTTTCCTTTATATCGTTTCAAAGTGAAGTCGATTTTCATATCGTGGAAAAGAATGAAGAAAACTAGATAGTTTCAAACAATTTGCATATTTAAGAGGTTTTTATTGAGAGCGAGCATGTTTTTCAAAGTTTAACCGCATCATCTTCTCTTAAACATAGTTCACGTCGTCTAAATCGATGTGTAAAATATGCAAATTTAACAGAAGATGATGTGGTTAAACTATGAAAAGCACGCCCACTCTCAGTAAAAACTTCTCAAATATGCAAATTTAAAAGTTTATGTATTTAATGAGAAACAGTAATTAGTTCATGTATTAAACGGAGATCCAAAAATAGTTTGTGTATTTATTAGTAAATAACAATTAGTTCGTGTATTTTTCAGGAATTGTTTTATGCAAGTTAAACACGTGCTTAGTTAAACAGTAACGCCGTTGTCACTTCCGTTAAATGTACTTGACGCCATCTAAAAAAATGTGTAAAACCTACAAATTTCAAAAGTTTGTGTATTTAATAGATAATACAAATTAATTAGTGTATTAAACGAGAATCCAAAATAATTCATGTATTTTATTAGCAAATTGAAATTAGTCCATGTATTTTTAAAGATTTTTTCCGCTATTTTATTGAACTTGAACGAACGTCTAGTGATAATATAGCCTTGAGGCTTGTTTCTGGTTACCAAATTGTGCGGAGTGATTATCACATGGTAACTGATAGATATTTAAAAAAAAAAACTTAAGTCGTCATAAGACCTTAGATTTATTCCAACAAGAAACCAATTTCTAGAATAGTTGCGGTTAACATCTTAAGCTAGATTTTCTCCAACAAGATTTCTCTACACGTCTCTCACCAAAATAGAGGAAGAGAGTTGCTTTAAAAGATTAGAGCATTTGTAGACTTTCTCAGGCGAAGTAGAATTAGAGAGCCTTGCAACTACCCTACACTGAGAAACCCTGAAACCCTAAAAAGATGAGAACCAAGAAACGTGCAGCATAAACACTACACTCTATACTTGTGGATGCTTTCATAGATTACTCCGAAGCCTTTAACAGTTGCCCTTGCCTTCAAGGTAAACACTACACTCTATACTTGTGGACGCTTTCATTTCTATATGCGTGTGAACACAATCCTTGATGAAACCTAGCTTCTAAAGGGACTCAAAATCGTTAATCAGCATTTCATTAGTGGAAATTAAAATGTACCCACTTATTATTCATTCAATCACAAGTGGAATAAAGTCATGATTTGTTTAAGATTGATATTGCAAACGTATATGCATATGCATATTTAAGGTTCCATTTCGTTCAAGAAGCAATGTTTGTATGTATATGGTAAAACGATATTAAAGGAGACAAAGGGGGTAACATGAGGCTGTTCTTGGTCAACGTCCTATTTTCTCTCTTATTAACTGATCTTGGTTCTTGTTTTGGTAAAGAATAGAGACAGTCTCTCCTTTTTTACCTTCTTTTTGTTTTTGTTTTTTTCTCACATTGTTCAATTATCTTATCACATTACTACGTTCTATGATGGTGTTGATTCACGTTTGACATTCTAGTACAAAATCTAACTTGGTCTTCTCATTATTCATTAATCGCGGTTTATAACTTCAATAAATAACATCTACAGAAGATTTTGATTTTGCCTTTTCTTCTCTATTTTGTTTCTGTCTGAGTCCTTTTCCCCTCTGATTAAGTTTCAGTCTTTGCACTCAAGAATGGCGAAAGAGAACACAGGTCAACATCACCAAACAGAAGCAAGAAGAAAGAAACTAACATTGGTTCTTGGAGTAAGCGGACTCTGTATTTTGTTTTACGTTTTAGGCGCATGGCAGAACAACAATGTCCCTGCTTCTTACTCCAAAATAGGATGTGAGACTCAATCAAATCCTTCTTCGTCCTCATCTTCTTCGTCCTTAGATTTCAAAAGCCATAATGAGAATGAGTTCAAGGAAACAAACCAAACCATCAAGTACTTCGAACCATGTGACCTATCCCTCAGTGAATACACACCTTGCGAAGATCGACAAAGAGGAAGAAAATTCGATAGGAACATGATGAAATATAGAGAAAGGCATTGTCCTTCAAAAGATGAGCTTCTCTATTGTTTGATTCCTCCTCCACCAAACTACAAGATTCCATTCAAATGGCCTCAAAGCAGAGACTATGCTTGGTATGACAACATTCCTCACAAGGAGCTCAGTGTTGAGAAAGCAGTTCAAAATTGGATTCAAGTAGAAGGCGACAGGTTTAGATTCCCTGGTGGTGGAACTATGTTTCCCCGTGGAGCCGATGCTTATATTGATGACATTGCTAGGCTCATTCCTCTTACTAATGGTGGTATCAGAACAGCTATTGACACTGGATGTGGTGTAAGTTTTTCGAACTCTTCTTATTTTCTCTTTGTAAATCTTTCATTTATTGATTGTTCTTTTTTTTTTTGTTTAATTAATTAGGTTGCGAGTTTTGGTGCTTATCTCTTGAGGAGAGAGATCATGGCTGTTTCTTTTGCTCCAAGAGACACCCATGAAGCTCAAGTCCAGTTTGCGTTAGAACGTGGAGTTCCTGCGATAATTGGAATCATGGGATCAAGAAGGCTTCCTTATCCAGCTAGAGCTTTTGATCTTGCTCATTGTTCTCGTTGTTTGATCCCTTGGTTTAAAAACGGTAATGAAACTAAGTTCTTTTTCTCTTCATAGATGAGGAAGAACACTAAATACCAATCTCTTTTGCAGATGGCTTGTACCTGATGGAGGTTGATCGGGTTCTAAGACCGGGCGGTTACTGGATCCTCTCGGGACCGCCGATAAACTGGAAACAGTACTGGAGAGGTTGGGAAAGAACAGAGGAAGATTTAAAGAAAGAACAAGATTCAATAGAAGATGTAGCAAAGAGTCTTTGCTGGAAGAAAGTGATTGAAAAAGGTGACTTATCCATTTGGCAAAAGCCTATCAATCACATTGAGTGTAAAAAGCTCAAACAAAACAACAAATCACCTCCAATCTGCAGCTCAGACAACGCAGATTTAGCTTGGTACTTCCCATCTCGTGTCTACATATAGTCTAACTTTTTTTTTGGTTAGATTCAAAACTTGAACTCTCTCGGTTTTAGGTATAAAGACTTGGAACCTTGCATCACACCGTTACCAAATACAAACAATCCAGAGGAATCCGCTGGCGGTGCGCTCGAAGATTGGCCAGACCGAGCATTCGCGGTACCTCCTAGGATCCTCAGAGGAACCATACAAGATCTCAACAAGGAGAAGTTTAGAGAAGACAACGAGGTCTGGAAAGAGAGGATAGCTCATTACAAGAAGATAGTCCCAGAGCTTTCACGTGGAAGATTCAGAAACATAATGGACATGAACGCTTACCTTGGTGGATTCGCTGCCTCGATGCTTAAATACCCATCTTGGGTCATGAATGTTGTTCCGGTGGACGCAGAGAAACAGACGTTAGGTGTGATCTACGAGCGTGGATTGATAGGGACGTATCAAGATTGGTGTGAAGGATTCTCTACTTATCCAAGAACTTATGATTTGATTCACGCAGGAGGGTTGTTCAGTTTATACGAAAACAGGTAAGTACTGTTACTTCAGGTTCTTTATATCATATGGTGTGTAAACGCAATGAATGGTTGGTTGTTTTGTGTTGTAAGGTGTGATCTGACGCTGATATTGTTGGAGATGGATCGAATATTGAGACCAGAAGGAACGGTTGTGTTAAGAGATAATGTGGAGATGTTGACTAAAGTAGAGAAGATAGTGAAGGGAATGAAGTGGAATACTCAGATTGTGGATCATGAGAAAGGTCCATACAATCCTGAGAAGATTCTTGTTGCTGTTAAAACTTATTGGACTGGCCAACCTTCTAACAACATTAACAATAACAACAACTAGTGTTTCAACTCTCATTTGTGTTTTTTTTTTACTTAACTAAATTTATGTTTTGTACTTCTAATCTAAAATCATATCTAGTGACTATTAGGTTTAGAATCAAACATTATGAAGAAGGTTCAACATTACATAATTTATGTTGTTATTGTTTTTGTGTTTCTGTGTCAAGAATATACCAAAGTTTGACCCGCGCGGTTTTTTTTTTGTAAAGATCAAAATGTATTCCAATAAAATAAGTTGTTTTTGTTTTTAAGTTCTTTCTTATCCGTAGATTAGCTTGGCATTTGGTTTTCGATTCTAGAAATTTAGTAATCGTTCAGCTATTTATTGAATTTAATTTGTTTTGCTTTGTTTATTTCTTTTGTTTTTGCTCGGTTCAAATAAAAATATTAGGAAATAACTAATATCTGATAAACTTTGGGTGTGAATCAGCTCTAGTTTGGTTCCGGTTTTCGTATAATTTTTGAAAATACATATGATTTTTCATTTTTAGATAAAATATTGTGTAATGTGTATAAATATAAATATTTTAGATAATTTTTTTCAGGTAATTCAAAGTTTAGTATAGTATGGTACTTAATTGTCTCAGTTTGGTATGGTCTAAATATTATCATTTTAGTGATTAAATATAATTGGAGTTGAAATGAAATATAGACTAACGTAAGAAATGAAACTATGAAACATCAGTAATATAGATGGTAAATTATTTTACTTGTAACATTTTTTATTAATGATTAGGTTAAGATCTACGGAGTAAAATTTATATTACATTATTAAATTAACATATTTTTTTTATTAAATATAATTTGTAATTTAAAAATAATATACAAATTGAAAAAATGACAGTAAAGACATGCAATTATATAACAAAATAAAGTGCTTTCAATTCAAACATCTTAATACTAAAATCTACTATAAATGGTCCATTCAAATATTTTTGGACTAGGCACCATAGATTATAAGGTTCAACGAGTTATTCCTGACTTATTTACAATTATGCCATATTTAGGCGGCAGTCACACAATGTTTCTCACCCTAAATAATTAACTCACTTTCTTTTTTTTTTGTAAATAAAAATATTGTAAGTGGCAATTAACTCACTTTCTTTTACAAGAATATTTACACAATAGGCCATTGTCATTGAATCAACTTCGAATTTCCATTAATTTTTAATATTTAAAATTTATTTGTAATCAAACTAACAGTGCGTAACAGTTGCAACACAAAATCTATTTTCACCTGCAAGTAAAGCACTACATACATATGAGATTAGAAAAGGAGTACATATACACCATATAAGAACATTGAATATAAAACGTATCAGAACAGCACTATACGTTCTTTGAATGTGTACTGTTCAGAAACAAGAGAAGAACTTCTGAGAACCGAGAAGAACATTAAACCTAAGAATACTAAATATATATATATAGAGAGAGATGGAAGCTATTGTTTGGGGTGTAATCTATAAGTGAATGAAATAAATTAAATTAAAACCGACAAGTGAAGTCATTGTTTGTGGTGTTCTGTATATTGGTTCAAGTAAAAATGTTTTTAAAAGTTAGTACATACCGAATATAAATAAGAACCTATTTGGTTAACGGTTAACCATATTGTGAATTTAAATTGCAGTAACCATATTGTATACACGAAAATATATCCTAACTTCTGGTGATGCAACATTTAATTATTATAGTCTAATTTTCCTTATTTTATTTTAGGAAAACATCCCTTACTTATATTAATAGAGAAACATTTTAAGACATTAACTTTTATTTTGTAAATTATTACATTCATGTCATTGCTAAAGTGTCACTTTCACAATGATTTCCAGCTTATATAATAAATTTTCCTATCTTTACTAGAGTAATTATACAAAATATCATTAATATTCAACTCACCTTTAATATACTTAATAGATGAATTTTCTCTTTCCCTCCAATTAAAATAATACTTACGTAGAATAATAGAAAAAAGCACCTATTAAAAAACTAAAGAACGATAAACCATTTCTTTTTTTTTGTTATTTACTGTAGTTTAATTCCACTTACAAACACTAACAATTGTTTGATTGAGATAAAAATTTCATGAAAAAATATAAGATTTTATATCCAAAATCTCCAGAATTATAAGATCTCAAAATGTATTCGTATAACCATGCCAAAACTTTATTGGAATTTGAATCAATAACATAAGATCTTAACCGGTTGTTTTACGTCATAACATTAGCTTTATATCTCATCGTAAATGGGTCTATTGCTGCAATTCCCATATACAACCATTATCACCTGTTGCTCTTCAATAAACATGAGCCACACACATTTTTCTTGTGTGGTATTATTTTTTTTTTCTAACTATGAATATATTTAAATTAGATTACACTAACAAATCAAAAATGTTATTGCATCTTTCACCCAACTGTACATGATCAAATAGTTGTAAAGCCTATGATCCATGGTGTATATAAACATGACTTAGGAAGTAAAACATGAGTCTCATCTCAACCATCATATTTCACTTTTTTTTTTCTATTTAGATTTCTATGTCTCATCTCATTGTGTAAAGTGTAAATATTAAAACTATTATAAAACAAAATACTATTATTAAATCAAATGCTATTATAAAATACAACATATCCGACAACATCCTTGAAGTCACCGCAAAGTATAAGTTATGTTCAATTTATGAGGATCAGCTATTTGTTTTGCTTATTAGAGAAAACATGCTTTAGATAGATTAGTGATACTTAATTTATTTGTCAAAGTTTAAATTTTCGTGCCATTAATAATTTATTATCGATTTTCAGAGCCATATAAATAATTATTTGTTTTATTTATTAAAATGAACTGTGTTTACTAACAAATTAAAATCTTAATAATGTAAGTATTTTGTTCATCAGACCATTTTGATATACATAATGTGTAGGATTATAACTTATGAATCTTTTTGATATGCAAAATGTGTATCATATAATATTGGACAAATGAATATAAAAAATGTAAATTAAATTATACTATTTTAATCATAATTTTATTCTTTGCAAGGTGCAGATCTCTATCTAGTATATATAGAATTAACTAAATGAAATACTTCAAGTGAACGTCAATCTTTAAATTTAGAAAATATAACGATGATTCCTTAAGTTTACTAATCAACCTGTGACTGACAAGTTGAATATATAGCACTAATTGAATATATTCTTGCAATAAATCACTATAACATAAATAAACGAAGGGATGTGACTTATTTAGTCATTTCCTAAACCAGAAAAAGAATCTTTGTTCTATCTAGAATTTATATATTTGCCATGGCTACGATGAACTCCATTTCAGATTTGAAGTTTTTCAAATTCATGTGGAAGATTAAGGTTAAAATTATCTTTCTATGGAATCAATATTCTGCTGCAGATGATGAAAGTATTAATATAGTTTTTTAATACTAGAGTAAATTTACTGAAACATCTGATGAGTTTTTTTTTTAAAAAAAACAATATGATGAGTTTATCATTATATGTTTATAGTATTTCTTACTATAATGTTTCTTACAGTTTGTATCTTTCTGCAACATTCTTGGTCCAACACAAATGCAACATGTTCAAATAATTTTCACATTTTAATACGGCTCATGTTAATCAAGTAAACTGAATACATTGCCAATATTTAGAAACTATATGTGTAAAATTATACATGATATATTAGTAATTTTTTTCATAATATTATAAAGTATGTTCGTATAGTTTTACCTTACATAATACTAAAACTGAGTATTTCAAACTACTATGTAATCAAATTTATACAAAATATTCAAAAGTATAAAATACAATTTTTATTGACACTACAATCTCATCATCATGCGCCTTGCGCATGTCTCTACCTAGTTTATATAGTAGAATGAATGTATCCAAATCAATAATGCAATATGAAACACAAATGAATGTGTATGTCCATAACTGTAGCAATGTTGAGGCAAACCACGTAATAAAAAAGACAGAATCGTTTTTACAAACTTTCCTATACTAATACCGGTAATATGGTAATGTCATGGCAAAGATTGCGTGATTGACAAAAATCTCATTCCACATGAACTGTGATGGCCATAATTCCCTTTTATTTGGGAACCTATGTTATTAGCAAAATAGTGATATGAATACATCCATATATTACCGGAATCAATACAAAATTTACCTTGTAAAGATCTTTGAAATGCATTCCAAACCAAGAATGTTAATTCTTTCGATTTGCAATATAGAAAAATTATATTGCATATTACTAGGAAGATTGACCTGACTGAAAACACGTAAAAAGATATTTGTGTATGTAAAAAATTAGTAATATATTGATATCTTACAATTATAATCAAATAGTTTTTATAGTCAAATTAGTAATATATTGCAACCTAACCCTTATATTTAGCAACTCTAACCATATTGATTTTTCTATAATAAGAGCCTCTCTTATAGCAATCCATTATTTTTACGTTAACATACTGAAACTGATGTCCATGAATTATGAAATGGTATCAAATTTGTTTATGTATGGGCTTGTGTGTGTAATCCGCAAGTTTGTCCTTCCCTTTCGCCGGAAAATATGTTATAAATAATTTTGTGGAGCCCACACATAAGAGTAAACCATAAGTATTAAATATGTATATATATATATATTTAAAACAGAAAATCTCTCAAATAGACATTTTTGAAAATTTTGTCATAAAAATAGACTTTAAGAAAAAAATGACCAAAATAGATCTTTTTTATTTAGAAAAAAAATATATATTTTTTTTTAATTTTAAACCTCACTTTCAAAACCACACCCCATAACTCTAAACCCTAAGTTTAGATTAATTAACCCAAGGGATATAATTGTATATTTACAACTTTAATAAAATCTATTTTGATCATTTTTCTCTTTGAATGCTAATTGGGGATAAAAACTTTTTAAGGTCTATTTTAGTCTTTATCTCTATTTAGAATTGGTATTGTAAACTAAATCCCTTACTTATTAATAGAGAAACATTTTTAAAGAATAATCTTTATTTTGTACTTTAATTACAATAGTGTCATTTTGCTAACATGTCAAGCCCATAGTCCTTCTCATTCAAGTTATTTAATTCCCCTTTCATTACTAGAAAATTTACATGAATTGCCACTGACCTAAATATTTCGTCCAACATGATTTTAAAAAAATATGTCTGTTGTTCTATGTTCACACTCTTACTAACCGCCAATTTATCAGAAAGTACCCACTCGGTTCTGACTTTATTTATTTGATGAGACCAACACCATTTTCAACTTAAAATTGCTCTATGTTCACTATACTAACCGCCAATATATTAGAACATACCAACTTGGTTCTCTATTTATCTCATTAAACCAACACTATTGTCAACTAACAGTGCTTCCGTGCATCTCAAACTACATTTGTACCTAAAAAAGAAAATTTTGATTTATTGTTCTGCTCAGAGTCATTATACTATTAAAAAGGTGTTGTGAGCCAGAGCTCCACCCTTCTATCTTGGACTGTTTCAGCCATTAATATTTGGTGTACAAACTTAAATAATTGATGCATTACAGTGGTGATAGAATGGTAATTCCTGGCATTATAGATTTTCAGCCATAATCGAAGGTGTAAATTAAATATATCACCCTTTGTTTCAGCCAATTTGTTTGATCAATAACATCTCTAATTTAACATTTGGTTTAATCCTTAGCAACAAAAACAAATTACCTTCCGGTTTACTTACATCAATTAGACCCAATGTTTGATTTGGATTTCAGCTTTAAGAGTTGTCTACATTAGCTTTCCTTGAACTTTTATGTTATAACGGGTACATACATGATCAATGGGATATGTTATATAGGTGATTCGTATATGGCAGACAAAAAAAAGAAACCTGTATATATGAAAAAAAGGTACATAGTGATCTATGGGGTATGTAAATAATTTACTCTTAATTTGAATTATTCGGAGTTTCAATAGAAGGAATGCGAAAGAAATAATAATAATAATAACGCATAATAGAGGATTCGTTAGCTTCAAAATAAAATAAAGTTAATAATAAGGACAAAACTTGGTTCCCAAGCTCATCGATTTGACTAATGAGCTAAAATAAATATGGGATGTACCTTAACGATTTAGTTGCCTCCTCTTTAGATATTATCAACTTAATGAAAGTTTCATATATTTTATGAGTTAATTATGAATCATTTAGGTCAAAATTTTCTCTTTTTTATATTCAAAGATCTCCGTATCTTTTATTTGGCGATAACGCATAGCTTTTTCATCAAGGCTTAAGAGTACTATATAAACACTTTAAATTGGCTAATAAAAACCACAAACTACCAAAAGCCTATAAACGTAGCAACCTAAAAACAAAGATCACTCAAAAAGGAATGCCTACTTTCAATTCGATTTAGGAGTTGAAACCGTACAAATCCACATTGAAAATTAAAGTCAAGATAATTCGATTGTGGAAGAAATATTTCATAGTTGGTGGAAAAACTATTGAGATGGTCTAATGTGATTCTTTTGTTAGTTTTTCTTTTTGGTTTCTTTTTAATGTTTTATTAACTTTGTAAAGTTATAAAGGAACATACTATAATATTGACTATATTAAAATAACAGGTTTGTAGAAATCAAGTGTGTTGCATATGGAAATCTAGCTCAAGAGTTACATGAATATTGGTCTTCTACTGATGCTAATGTAGTGATGTGTACTAAAGTTTTAGAGAATTGATTGGGGAGAAAGTACCTGATTTATTATGTATTAATGTTTTATATTCGCGATATGTGCCTTAATAAGGAGATTGTGTTACATTTATAGTGGCTTCAATCATGTTGATGAGTGTTCTAAATTTTTGTTTGAACCTGAAATTCAGGCAATTCCGACTGAAGTATGTCTATGTATACTTAAATTTACTTAGGATTTATAATGTGTACTTACAGAAACCAATAACTTCTATCATTTTCCACGATACCAAAAAGAGCATATTGAAGGCCTATCATATTTGCAAAGAAGCAAGAAGTTTTTCTAATTTTCTTTTACTTTTAGTTGCAATTATTTCTTATTAGGGGTTGGCCCGCCCTACGGGCGGTGTAAGTTTACAATAAAATTCTTTAATGTGTCTATTACTGCAATTTCCATATACAACTATTATCACCGGTTGCTCTACAATAAACATGAGGCACACACATTTTTCTTGTGTGGTATTAATTATTTTTTCTAACTATGAATATATTTAAATTAGATTACACTAACAAATCAAAAATGTTATTGCATCTTTCACCCAACTGTACATGATCAAATAGTTGTAAAGCCTATGACCAATGGTGTATATAAACATGACTTAGGAAGTAAAACATGAGTCTCATCTCAACCATCATATTTCACTTTTTTTTCCTATTTGGATTTCTATGTCTCATCTCATTGTGTAAAGTGTAAATATTAAAACTATTAAAAAATCTAATACTATTATTAAATAAAATACTATTATAAAATACAACATATCCGACAACATCCTTGAAGTCACCGCAAAGTATAAGTTATGTTCAATTTATGAGGATCAGCTATTGGTTTTGCTTATTACGGAAAACATGCTTTAGATGGATTAGTGATACTTAATTTATTTGTAAAAGTTTAAATTTTAGTGCCATTAATAATTTATTGTCGATTTTCAGAGCCCATATAAATAATTATTTGTTTTATTTATTAAAATAAACTGTGTTTACTAACAAATTAAAGTCTTAGTAATGTAAGTATTTTGTTCATCAGACCATTTTGATATACGTAATGTGTAGGATTATAACCTATAAATCTTTTTGATATGCAAAATGTGTGTCATATGATATTGGACAAATGAATATAAAAAATGTAAATTAAATTATACTATTTTAATCATAATTTTATTCTTCGCAAGGTGGAGGTCTCTATCTAGTATATATATAGAATTAACTAAATGAAATACTTCAAGTGAACGTCAATCTTTAAATTTAGAAAATATAACGATGATTCCTTAAGTTTACTAATCAACCTGTGACTGACAAGTTGAATATATATCACTAATTGAATATATTCTTGCAATAGATTACTATAACATAAATAAACGAAGGGATGTGACTTATTTAGTCATTTCCTAAACCAGAAAAATAATCTTTTTTTTTTCTATCTAGAACTTATATATTTGCCACTACGATTAACTCCATTTCAGATTTGAAGTTTTTCAAATTCATTAAGGTTAAAATTATCTTTTTATGGAATCAATATTCTGCTGAAGATGATGAAAGTATTAATATAGTTTTTCAATACTAGAGTAAATTTACTGAAACATCTGATGAGTTAGTTTACAAAAAAAAAAACAATATGATGAGTTTATCATTATATGTTTATAGTATTTCTTACTATAATGTTTCTTACACTTTGTATCTTTCTGCAACATTCTTGGTCCAACACAAATGCAACATGTTCAAATAATTTTCACTTTTAATACGGCTCATGTCAATCAAGTAAACTGAATACATTGCCAATATTAGAAACTATATGTGTAAAATTATACATTATATATTAGTAATTTTTTTTTCAAAATATTATAAAGTATGTGTAACAGCCCTCCTCGTGGGACCCAGCTGGCGCTGCAGCTCATCGACCCTAACTCCTCCCCTGTGATACAACCTGCCCAAAATCACCATAGGCCTCGGCTCACAAATAGGTTATTGGTGAGGTTCGAACCCATGACCTCACCCTTTAACAACCCTCCCAAAGAGAAGCTGTCACCAATTGTCCTGCAGATCAATTGGTGACAGCTTCTCTTTGGGAGGGTTGTTAAAGGGTGGGGTCATGGGTTCGAGTAGCGCCAAGCGCATCAATAACCCACCTGTGAGCCGGGGCCTAGGGGTGATTTCGGGCAGGTTGTATCACAGGGGAGGGATTAGGGTCGATGCGCTGCAGCGCCAGCTGGATCCCACGGGGAGGGCTGTCACAAAAAAGTCAACTTTTATATAACAGCCTACCCCACAACTGGGCGGATCAGCTGGCGCTGCAGCGCATCGACCCTAACCCCTCCCCTGTGATACAACCTACCCGAAATCACCCCTAGGCCTCGGCTCACAGGTGGGTTATTGGTGCGCTTGGCGCTACTCGAACCCAAGACCTCACCCTTTAACAGCACATAATACTAAAACTGAGTATTTCAGACTACTATGTAATCAAATTTATACAAAATATTCAAAAGTATAAAATACAATTTTTATTGACACTACAATCTCATCATCATGCGCCTTGCACATGTCTCTACCTAGTTTATATAGTAGAATGAATGTATCCCAATCAATAATGCAATATGAAACACAAATGAATGTGTATGTCCATAAAGGTAGCAATGTTGAGGCGAACCATGTTTAAGAAAAATGATAGAATCGTTTTTACAAACTTTCCTATTCTAATACCGGTAATATGGTAATGTCATGGCAAAGATTGTGTGATTGACAAAAATCTCATTCCACAGGAACTGTGATGGCCATAATTCCCTTTTATTTGGAAACCTATGTTATTAGCAAAATAGTGATATGAATACATCCATATATTACCGGAATCAATACAAAGTTTACCTTGTAAAGATCTTTGAAATGCATTCCAAACCAAGAATGTTAATTATTTCGATTTGCGATATAGAAAAATTATATTGCATATTACTAGGGAGATTAACTTGAGTGAAAACACGTAAAAAGATATTTGTGTATGTAAAAAATTAGTAATATATTGATATCTTAAAATTATAATCAAATAGTTTTTATAGTCAAATTAGTAATATATTGCAACCTAACCCTTATATTTAGCAACTCTCTCCATATTGATTTTTCTATAATAAGAGCCTTTTTTATAGCAATCCATTGTTTTTACCGTTAACATACTGAAACTGATGTCCATGATTATGAAATGGTATCAAATTTGTTTATGTATGGGCTTGTGTGTGTAATCCGCAAGTTTGTCCTTCCCTTTCGCTGGAAAATATGTTATAAATAATTTTGTGGAGCCCACACAGAAGAGTACACCATACGTATTAAATATGTATATATATATATATATATTTAAAACAGAAAATCTCTCAAATAGACTTTTTTGATTTTTTTTCATAAAAATAGACTTTAAGAAAAAAATGACCAAAACAAATCTTTTTTATTTTTTAAAAAATATTTTTTTTGTTTTTTTAATTTTAAACCTCACTTTCAAAACCACACCCCATAACTCTAAACCCTAAGTTTAGATTAATTAACCCAAGGGGTATAAATGTATATTTACAATTTTAATAAAATCTATTTTGTTTTTTTATCTCTTTGAGTGCTATTTGGAGACAAAAACTTTTTAAAGTCTATTTTAGTCTTTATCTCTATTTAGAATTGATATTGTAAACAAAATCCCTTACTTATTAATAGAGAAACATTTTTAAAGAATAACCTTTATTTTGTACTTTAATTACAATAGTGTCATTTTGCTGACATGTCAAGCCCACAGTCCTTCTCATTCAAGTTATTTAATTCCCCTTTCATTACTAGAAAATTTACATGAATTGCCACTAACCTAAATATTTCGTCCAACATGATTTTTAAAAAATATGTCTGTTGTTCTATGTTCACACTCTTACTAACCGCCAATTTATTAGAACGTACCCACTCGGTTCTCACTTTATTTATGTGATCAGACCAACACCATTTTCAACTTAAAATTGCTCTATGTTCACTATATTAACCGCCAATTTATTAGAACATACCAACCTTGGTTCTCTATTTATCTCATCAAACCAACACTATTGTCAACTAATAGTGCTTCCATGCATCTCAAACTATATTTGTGCCTACAAAAAGAAAATTTTGATGTGAGACAGAGCTCCACCATTCTATCTTGGACTGTTTCAGCCACTTATATTTGGTGTACAAACTTAAATAATTGATGCATTACAATGGTGATAGAATGGTAATTCCTGGCATTATAGATTTTCAGCCAGCATCAAAGGTGTAAATTAAATATATCACCATTTGTTTCAGCCAATTTGTTTGATCAATAACATCTGTAATTTAACAATTGGTTTAATCCTTAGCAACAAAAACAAATTACCTTCCGGTTTACTTACATCAATTAGACCCAATGTTTGATTTGGATTTCATCTTTAAGAGTTGTCTACATTAGCTTTCCTTGAACTTTTATGTTATAACGGGTACATACATGATCAATGGGATATGTTATAGAGGTGATTCGTATATGGCAGAGAAAAAAAAGGAAACCTGTATATATGAAAAAATGGGTACATAGTGATCTATGGGATATGTAAATAATTTACTCTTAATTTGAATTATTCAAAGTTTCAATGTAAGGAATGCGAAAGAAATAATAATAATAATAACACATAATAGTGGATTCGTTAGCTTCAAAATAAAGGAAAGTTAATAATAAGGACAAAACTTAGTTTCCAAGCTCATCGATTTGATTAATGAGCTAAAATAAATATGGGATGTACCTTAACGATTTAGTTGCCTCCTCTTTAGATATTATCAACTTAATAAAAGTTTCATATATTTTATGAGTGAATTATGAATCATTTAGGCCAAAATTTTCTCTTTTTTTATATTCAGAGATCTCCGTATGTTTTATTTGGTGATAACGCATAACTTTTTCATCAAGGCTTAAGAGTACTATATAAACACTTTAAATCGGCTAATAAAAACCACAAACTACCAAAAACCTATAAACATAGCAACCTAAAAACAAAGATCACTCAAAAAGCAATGCCTACTTTCAATTCGATTTAGGAGTTGAAACCGTACAAATCCATATGGAAAATTAAAGTCAAGATAATTCGGTTGTGGAAGAAATATTTCATAGTTGGTGGAAAAACTATTGAGATGGTCTAATGTGATTCTTTTGTTAGTTTTTCTTTTTGGTTTCTTTTTAATGTTTTATTAACTTTGTAAAGTTATAAAGGAACATACTATAATATTGACTATATTAAAATAACATGTTCGTAGAAATTAAGTGTGTTGCATATGGAAATCTAGCTCAAGAGTTACATGAATATTGGTCTTCTACTGATGCTAATGTAGTGATGTGTACTAAAGTTTTAGAGAATTGATTGGGGAGAAAGTACCTGATTTATTCTACTGTTATGTATTAATGTTTATATTCGCGATATGTGCCTTAATAAGGAGATTGTGTTACATTTATAGGTGGCTTCAATCATGTTGATGAGTGTTCTAAATTTTTGTTTGAACCTGAAATTCAGGCAATTCCGACTGAAGTATGTCTATGTATACTTAAATTTACTTAGGATTTATAATGTGTACTTACAGAAACCAATAACTTCTATCATTTTCCACGATACCAAAAAGAGCATATTGAAGGCCTATCATATTTGCAAAGAAGCAAGAAGTTTTTCTAATTTTCTTTTACTTTTAGTTGCAATTATTTCTTACTAGGGGTTGGCCCGCCCTACGGGCGGATAAGTTTACAATAAAATTCTTTAAATTAAGATGTATTTTAATATTATAAAACATTTAAAATTACTTTAAATTGAATATAATAAATATAATTTGTTTTATAAGATCATATTGTAAATTTTATTTGTTAACATGTAACGTTGAACCATTTTTATAATTTTGTTTTCTAAGATCATACCTTATTTGTTATTTGAGTTTCTGAAAAATTGTAAGTTGATAGTGCATTAGGTTTGCATTTGGAACTGACATGTCACATGTGTGATAATGATGTTAGCTTTTTAGAGATGTTGTGCGCCAGGAAGTGATTGCATGAAGTAATTTGGAGGAGGAATTAAAGTGATGTGAGTTTATATGCTTCTGATACTGATTTGTATGAACAATTGGAATTGGAGAAGAAGTGATCGGCTAATATATTTCAAAACCTCTGCGTGCTTTCAACAATCTTTGTGTTGTTGGTCGTTTAAGTTTGGAACCCATAGTCCGGTGAGTAACTGTTTTTTTTGGCGCTTAGAAGTTTGTCATCGTTGTTTTACATGGGGTATTTATATTTGAAAAATGGTTGAGATTTATTCTTATATCAAGTGAGTCGTAATAAATTTATGGTTAAACATTTGGCCTCACAATGTCTATTTTAGTTATTTCAATCTCATAGTGATGAGTTTATTTTTTCTATACAAACAATTATTATAGTTTAATGTGGGTGACATTTATCCTACATGAAAGTTAAATAGGACAAATGTGTACTTTGTTCCATCATCATTGTAATCACTTGGTGTATTTTTCTGTTTTTCATAGCGGGATTGGTTTAAGAAACTTTAATTGCAAAAAAGGAATCTTAATGGCAATCTGAATTACGTCGTTTGAATGATGATCTAAGGCATACCAGAGTCGAATTTAGAAAGGTGGTAAAGTCTAGATTTAGCCATAGGGCAATGACAATGTTAAACCGATAGAGGCATTAGAGGAAAGCAACGGTTTGTCAGCTCAAATCAGTTGGTCTAAATGTTAAATGAGTAATGTCGATTAAAACCAAAGGTCCCAATAGGAAAACATGAAAAAAACTTGTGGAATGGAAGGTTTTGAACATGCGCACGGGTTCATTTTTTTTTTCTATTTCTATCTTGTTTTTTTTTTTGTCTGAAGGCTTTATTTCTATCTAGTTTATTGAATATATTGATTTGTTTTTCAATTTAATGTTTTTATTTGTGTGTTCCTCAATAATTTATTTTGGCATGTTTTTTATGCTTATTTCACGATTAGTGAATTTCTTTTTACAACATGATTACGATTAGTGATTTCATGATAAGTTAACTATATCAAATTATGTGTGATGTTTTACAATTATATTTATTCATATTTTGGTTTCCTAATATGATAATGATTATTGTTATAGGCATTTCAACGGCTAATGACTAATTTTTGTCGATTTATATTTGCAACAATAATTAAAAATCTAAATTATTTTTCTGCTTTATTTTACTTACTTTTGCTTTCGATTTATATTTATTTGCTTAATTATTTTTTTACTGTCTTAATAATTTTTTTTTGGAATTACCATTTTCATTGTAAATTAAAGGTTTAGGTTCTGAATATATTTATGTATTAGTATGTATAGCTTTTTGCATTTTGGGTTGAAGAGAAAAAACAATGAAAGCATTTGTATTTTAATATAATTTCAAATTAAATTTCATATAAATTATATAACTATTTGATACACATAATTTTATACTTATTAATTTAGTTTTTATTTAGATTTGTAGCCATTATGTGACTGGAATTTTTTAATCACAAAATATACGATATAATTTTCCTGACATCTTTACATTTTTAATTAATATGTTTAATGTTATTTCATATTCGTTTGATTGTAATTTCTATATTGTAAAAGTAACTTTGGTGATTTGTTATATATATAGATACATATATTAATATATATTATTTGGTCACCATGCTTGTTACGGTTAGTATAGCACATAAAACTTGTGAGAATCTGAGAACCAGAACCTGTTTTTCCCTTAAATTTCATCTTCCAGTGAGATTTGTAAGCTTCCACTATTTGGCTCAACAGCTCCATAATATATAATCGAAACCTGTTTGGGCACATATACCACCAATTTAAGCATGGAAGAGTGTAATTAGCTTGTCGTTTGTAAAACTTGTGGGAGGAGGGTAAGCTAGCTTTACGGGAGACATCTCTCTTAAATATCAATTTTTTAAAAAATCATCTTACTTAGAGAGAAGAAGTTGGGTTACGGCGATGAAGACGATAAGTGATAATCGTAGGAATTTTTTTTATTGTTAGGATAATTTCAAGACATAGGAGATGATTTCAGTTGTGTTATAAAGTCTTGTGTGCCTTCTTGATGGAACCCTCTTGCGCAGGAAACAGAGCTTCCCCATCAATGTTTCCGCACAATACGTTAGGTAATCCAGGTGATGTTTTGGTATCACTTCGTTTGTCCGCCGGTTGGTTTTGGTTCTGGAAGTGTTCTGGACCCATGGAGTCAGAGCCATTGCAGAAGATACACGTCGATACTCTATTTTCTATGCACCTCCACAATTAACAGATCTGGATGATCAGCTGGCGTCACTCCCACGCAATCTGCAGTTGAGAAGGTGTAAGATTTTTGAGGTGTGTAGGAGGGAACTGATACAAACATCCTGTTGTTCAAGATTCTTACTCTTGGAAGAAGTTCTAGCCAGAGCCGCTTTCATTGTCAAAGTAGAAATGAGTGTCAGATGTTGTATTAAGGAATAGTCGATCTGCAAGTAGAGCTAAGTAAGCAGACATAAATAGTTTAATCAATAATTCATATTTATTTTAACTTTGTTTGATATTGTTAATGATTCATGAGACGAAGATTCACAGAACTGCGCATATGTTATAACTACATGTATGTCAGCTTCACTAAAGAGAACCAAAATCCAACTGAGCAAGATCATGGGAATTATGAATCACATCAGCCTATTGTTGTGTATGCGACCAATCCATAGAACTAAAGTTTGCTGAGTTTACCCTCTTCTGCATATCCTGGTTCTCGGCGGTTGCTGCCGATGTCATGACATGACAACGATGTTCTTTATGTCACAAATTTTGGAATGGTAATTATAAATTTAGTAGGATAACCTTATCATCTAGAAGCAGCAAGTCAATACCCCATGAGCTCCTCACCTTCTTTCATTTTGCAGATTTCCCAGTAGCGAAGAAGATGCACCACAACAATTTGCCTATAACAACCGGACTTCAGCTCATAAAGAAACAGTTGATTATTTGCCATCGTCGTAAACATGTTAAAAAGGCAAATAAAGCAAAGAAGTTGAGGAAGGGATGAGATTTGTTGATGCTTCCATCCCTATTTATATGAACAAATTCAGAAATCTAGAGGAAGTGATAAAGGGAAATTAAATTAGGACGTAGTGGGTTTCGTGGATTGAATAAAATTTTAATGAGAAGAATTATTGCTTGGTGTGAAGGCAGAGTAAAGGCGTATTATTGGAGGTTTTTGCATAGTTGGTTAGAGGGTAAATGATTCGACGATGATGAATAAAGACGGGGTAAGAGCCTAAGAAGTGTTAGTACATTTTGGGCTTGCAATCTATTAATTTTTATAAAGCCCAGTCACACACCTCAATTGCCCACAGAAACCAATAGCTTGGTTTGAGAGAATAAAATGCATGTAAGCTTACGTTTTCGGCGTGACAGGTAACTCAACAATACCACTCATTCTTTGATGACATGGACAGCTTAAAAAGGGAGAGAAGTCACCTTTATTGTAATAGAATTGTTCTCAACGTTTTTGAATTCAAGAAACATCTATACTCTTTAAACATTTTAAATTTTGCTAAAAAGGATACTAGCATTTAAATAAGTACTTTTAATTACGTTTAATACCTGTTATTAGCAGCCAAGGAATTAGAGAGTTCTCATTTTATCTGTTGTATATTGCCTTTGGTGTGTAGATTCGTTAGACAGTGGCTTGCTTTTCCAGAAAAATTGCTATTTGAGCAATTAGTAAATAACAATTATTAAAACGTCTCTCTACCTTCCGTGAGAACGATCTTCAAAACAAAATAGCTGTTCTTCAAAATTGGTAACATCTTTTTGCATTTCTTTTTTTGAATTAACACTCTCTCCCATCCAACATCTGTTTGGAAACCAAACAAATTTAAATATTAGCCTTCATAATTTTGTGGTCTTCTGAATAGACCTAAAATGCATATCTAAGCAAACCATAAGTATAAAATTATTGAGTCATAGCTGCTATATGTATCTTCTAAAGGTTGACAACCATATCAGAATTAAAGATAAATATCCATAAGAGAATTTTTAGTTTCATGCATCATTTTTAAAATGAAGAACCGAAATCAGAAGTCAAAGTCACTTAACAACTAAAGACATGGAAGAAGAAGTATTTACCTATTAGGTGAAGAAAACAAGAATCAAAAGCCTGAGATAGATTAGTGAAGATTGAACCCTAAAATCTCTTTGTCGAATTGATTTTTTTTTCTAGGAAACTTTCTTTTGTTGCCGACAATTTGTAGGTGGGATAAAGATGCGAAGATAAATCCTTGGTACAGATTTACTGGGCTTCACAAATCTTATCCAGCCTAATTCTAATATTTCAAAAATGGACTATTAAGTTGCAAAATAAACATGTACTATCTTATCTGCCATGTTCAAAAATCATATACTAAGTACAAAATTTATATTTTATGTTTTAAATTTTAAAAATATAAAATTATACACAATTGTTATCCATTATTATTGATTGTTATTAATTCATAATTTTATTATGAAACTGTGGAATTCGTTCGATAAAATAAACAAATATTATGTTTATCCTGCGCAAGGCGCATATCTCAACCTAGTAGTGTAGATAAAGAGGGTTAATATAAAAGGAGGCTGAAGAAATATGTTAAACTGACACGTTAGCAAAAAGACATAATTGTAAATATATTACAAATTTAAAATTACTCTTAAAATTTTCTTTTTTTATTAATAAGAAAAGGATTAGTATAAAATGTTAATCTCACCTTTCGTTGAAATTTGAAACATAATAATATAATTTTATTTTTGAGGAAGCAAGAATCATCTATATTATTAAAATTAAGTACAGATAGAACTTAGTTTTCTTTCAATAAGTTGTTACATTAATTTTCATTCTATTTTTTTTAATTATTTTAACTAATTCATTAATTATATTACCTTAAAAATACAACATATCATTAATTATACTACCATAATAATATTGAATATTATTATTTATTATATAATCAACATTAATTGTGCTAAATATAAAAGTAAAATTGTAAAATAACCGAATTTTACTTGTGGTTAAAAGTTCGGTTCAATTTTTTTACTAAATTTCTTGCAATCTTAGTTTCAATATGTGAAAATTATGTAGCCAGACACATAATTCAAGAGAAATTGCTAAGTATCATAAGTTAAATACTAATTGGCAAAAATACACAGTATCAAAACATAATAACATTTGGATCTACACTTTAATGACTATTGTTTAAGGTTTAGTGTTAAAAAGGGTGGGATTGAGTTTCTTTTTTTATTATAAATATTTATAAAAATTAACTAAATCTATTTTCATCAAAAATTAAAATATTTTAAAAATGGTCATTCATTAAAGATAAATTTGTAAAATGGTATCAAACTTGTGGTAGAATTGCAATTTCCCCATAATTCAAAGATATAGTTTATGTAAACAAAATCTATCTTATTAAAAGAGGAGTTCACTTATAAAATAACTCTTAGAATTATAATATATTTACATCTCAATGCCACTAAAATAATAACTAAATTTAACTTTAAGCATTTAAAGTCTTTTCCTAATTAAATAAATAATTTTGTAAATAAAATATACAGCAAATCCATATAAACTTAATACTAAATTAATTAATAAATATTATAAATTAGCTCTTAAATTTTAAATTTTATTATTTTTGTTAGTTAAAACATCTATAAATCATACCTAATTTAGATGGAAACTAATTAATATTAAACATAATCTAAAATAACTATATAATAAACAATTAATATGGACAGTTTTTTATTATGTTAAGCATAAAATAGCTAATGAAAGCAGGTGAGTGTTTGTCATTAATTAATAAACATAAACGTCCTATAATGTTAATCTTAAAATAACTAAAATAGTATCAAATATATGGCACACAATTTTAAATAATATAATATCATATATTAAAATTTGATCCACAGAAAAGAGAATTTGTTAATAATAGCATAATTTAAGTACCACTTTGCAAAAATACACACTATCAAAAAATCTATTAACATTTGGGTTTATACTTTAGTGATTATTGTTTAAGTTTTAGCATTAAAGGGGTGAGGTTGAGTTTCTATTTTTTTTATAGGTATTTAGAAAATTGAATTAATTCTATTTTATCCAAAAAGTTATGGTAAAAATAAAATTTCTCCCACTGAAAAGTACACTCTTGCGGATGAGCGGGTGATGCTCTAAAAATGTGAATGATACAATTGACGGTACAAAAATATATTTAATATAAACTATAAAATTATTGAGTTTAATTTTTATATAAATTATAATAATATATATTATAATTAATAAAAAATAAATATTTAATTATAAAAATGTAAATATAAATATATGTGCGTCCGTGTGTGAATTATAGTAATGATAAGAATAGACAAATTAAGGTTAAATCATTGAATGTGACTATAAGGTTTAGATATATGTCTTCGTAAGAATCAATGCAAATGTGATAATGTTAAACTCGATATATAAAAAGCGTGTAATTAGATGATTTATGCCCATAATTTATAGTGGTTTCATTATAACTAAAAATTATAATGTTATTAATGAAGATCCTGGATTTTGTTTTAAATTAATGGTAGTTTTATATTAAACACTTGAACAAAATGTTTATTTTAAAGTGTACTTTTGAAATATAGTAGATGAAAATCTAAGTTCAAATTTGTTAAGATATTATTATGCAAATACAAAATTTCATTTAATCAACTTTTTAAGGAATTATCTAAAAATCACATATGAAAAAGTTATAACTTCTAACTTAATAAAGAAAATATATATATTATTCTTATATAATTTTACATTGGTCTATTCATTAATTAAAATATCTCAATATTTCAACTTTCAATCGTTGACAAAACAATTGATTTTGGAGATTTTGAGCTGATTTTTTTTTTTTTGAAAATAGATTTTGAACTGATGTTACATTTACCTTGTGATTTGGTGATTTATAATTTGTAAATTTTGTACAATTTATTATTAGTGGCCAATGATGTGGGGGTTTTTATTTCACTTTCAAATTAACTTTATTTCCCACTTTTACTCTCTCAAATAAGAGATTCGGTGTAGTACTTAGGGATCGAATCCACAGATACTCTAAGATTGTACAATAGACCTATTGTTTTTGAATTAAAGCTAGATGAATTATAACAATAAAAATAAAAGTGATTTCAAAATTGATTTGGTTTGTGAGGATTAAATTAAGAAATTAGACTTAGGGAGAATTCTTAGGTAATATTAGATACTACAAATTAATAGATTGCTAGGGTTTCATTAAGCATCGTTATGAACTTAAACCTTAGGATTTAGGAGATTGCTGTCGCGCATCTCAACTGAGTATCGATCAATGCCCACTAGGTATTGTCGATCAATGCTCATTCTAAATAGTATTGGTTTCGCGGCTTGATGGGTTCTCTAAACTTTCAATTCAACTCTCGTTTATTACCGGTTATTTAGATTGTTTAAGATAGATTCAAGGTTATAACCAAACTCTCGCTTGCGCTATAGAACCCTAATTTCTAAGGTTGAGGTGATCAAGTTCAACTTAGCATTAAGAGTAACTTAAACAAAGAACCAAGAGAATTACCCTAACAATTCTACAAAATCAGCAATACATTATTCCTATTGAATAACCCTAAATCTAACAGTGAACTACTCATAGCAATAAAGAACATGCATTCTGAATAAATTATATAGAATAAATTAAGTAAAAAGATAGGAGTTCAAGATCTTTTCTGTAATGTTGATCATATCTTTCTCTCCAATAAATGTAATGATGTGTTCCGACTCTTAATTCTCAAACTCTTGTGTAACTTAGAAGACAACAATTTCTTAGGTCCTCTAGGCTTAGGTTAAACCTAAGATAGAAAATCCTAATAAATAGTCTAAATTTCGACCATGGACTTGTCTTGCAAATAATGAAACTTCTGGATAAAACTTGTAATTTCTCAAGCCTTCACCAATCTCTCAGTCGACTTGACTGTCCATCAACGCACACTATGTGGCGTCGATCGATGGTTCATTCATGAATCTGGATGCGACTCTGAGTTTCTGCTGAGCATCCTAAATGCTCCAAAATAGCCCAAAAGCTCAAATTGCTTCCAATGAGTATATGGACCTGTAAATACTTTAAAGCAATATCAAATGCATATAAAAGACTCTAAAAAGACTCTATATATCATAGGTAGTAATGGCAATTGGGTTGTACCGACCCGCCTAAGCCCGCCCCGCCGCGGTACTAGATTGATGCGGGTCTTGGCGGTACAGGCCCGCGCGGGACGCGGTCTCGAGAAGTGCAACCCAATCCCGACCCGCGACTTGCACAGGCCCTTGGCGGGTCGGCCCGCGGGACTCCGATCTCTATGAATCCTGTGCATATTATCTGCAAAAAAAGAGGCCAATAGAGATAAGAACACAACAAAAGTCCTTCTACGAATCAGTTAAACACAAGATGCTCAACCCATGACACAATAACAACATTATATAGTTCTTACTCGACAACAAAGAATTAGACCCGAGTGCATGATTACTCAATAAGAGAACAAAACATTTAAATCAACAATAAGAGTTAGACCAAAGTGCATGCTCACTCAATAAGTTCTCGGTGAAGGTCCTTTGCTCCAGATCGAAGACAAAGAGAACACCAGAAGCAAGATTGGAGCTTGAATCACCATCGCCATAGCACAAGAACCATCATCGGAGATTTGTAGGTGATCCAAACTTATATTCCTCTTTCGGTGAATCTTCGATGGTGTTGATCGAAGAAAAAGAGGACAACGGAAGGAAGATCACCTCTTAATTGCCATTGTGTAACACTCTCTCATGTTTTTTCTTCAGGTGAAGACTGAAGAGGTGACAAGAAGAAATGGTGTTGCGGGTCCTCAAATGTCCCGCGGGCTCTTTCAGGCCCATCCCGCCCAAGGCCCAGTTCCGCACAATCCCTAGCCCGCTAGGCCCGCTAAATTTTGGGCCTTCAATGTCAGTGACCAATCCCGCCCTGCAGCAGGATTTATTGGGCCAGGCCCGCGGGCAGTTACACGAATTGCCATTCCTAATCATAGGTAAAATAGGTAAAGTCCATGGTAAATCAACTCCCCCGGACTTAACTTTTTGCTTGCTCAAGCAAACAAAGCTTATGGAAGAGGTTTAAAAAGCGGAGACTCACATAATGTGTAAGTATAACTGTCACCCTAATTTTTGCAACCACATCCTATCAAGTCAATCACAGAGGAACTTTATATACCATATCCTAGTATAACAACCAAATCTATTTTACCAACAATTCAACGAATACTAGTCTGACTCGCCCCTCTATTATTTCATTTCTTTGCATAAAATAAAAGTACATGCTTTAACCTGGGAGTATCGATCAAAGGACACATGAATTCTTACCTATGCAATTCTGGACAACTAGGCACAAAATCTTCTCTAAAGTATAAACAAAATTTGCAATGGTTTGTTAAACAACACATTATAATTTCATTACCAACAATTACAATGGTTCATTACCAAAGATTGCAGTGGTCTATCATCAAACGTTTCAATCACCAATCGTCGCATATTTTATTTAATCAGTTGTAATTGTTCATTTACGCTATTGTAATAGTTTACTAAAAAATTTCTAAAAAATCACTTAGATCTCCAACAATCTTTCTCTATTTATGTGTAATTTGAGATCTAATTAATAAGTAGCACATATATCAAATTTATGCATAAACTAATGTGTGCATATATAAAAATCTTGGTTTTTAATACTTATATATGCATAAACAAAATTGTCTAAATAGACTTGAACATTTATATAAAACCCGAATAAACAAACTAAATTAGACAAGAAAAACTTTCAACAAAACAATATATGATAGACAATATAATGTAACTAAACCAATATATTTAATTCCATATATATACATACATAGAAATAATTTAATTTAAATAATTTAAATTAAATGATTTAATTTCCAACAAACTTAATTACCAGAATATTTTAAGATGCATTAAGTACATGCATTGATAACCAAGCGCTGATGATTTGTATTCGCTAGAAAATGGGATCCATCATAATTAAGAAATTGAAAATTTCCAAATTCAACTGAAACCAATGAGTCATTAATACTCTCAATTGTTTTACTGATCATTCATATGTAACTGGAAACAGCTGTTCTACAAACTTCAAAATCACTAACTAATAATATTTCCATCAATGAAATTCTCTTTAAATAATTGGATACTAGGTGACCGGTCCGCACCACCTGCGGACATAAACATATTCAAATTATGGATTAAGTAGTACAAAGTTTTAGCAGTAACATATTTTATATCATAAAACCATCGTCTTTGGGAGAAAGCATCAGGCACCAAAAAATGTTGGTACTCGAATTTTACACGGATGAGATGGAACAAAGTAACTTCAGTATGAAGAGGTAGTCGTTCCGGTATGCATAATTGGAACATCCCAAAATAATTTATGTGTTTAAGAAGATATTTTATTTTCCAAATCTGTAATTAATAGTGTATAGTTTTAGAAGTAACATATTTTATATTATCACTAATTAGAATTAGATTGTATATGTGTTGCAAGTCTTTATTTTAGGTAAAAATATATTATGTTTTATTTTTTTGAAAAGTTTATGTAGACATATTAAAAGAAAATATAATAAAATTGAAAGTACTATCCATAAATTATATCATGTATGAAGTACTTGATCAAGTATGAAGTACTTGTCTCGATAATGAAAACAACTTCCATTAGAAACCTGCAAAAAATGTATTTAATTTTGTAAGCAAGTGGACGTGTTACATAATTTGAAAGATTTATTTTTTTCTATTCTTTATTGAACAGAAAAAAATATTAAAGTGACATGCCATGATTGAAATAGTCGGAAAACTGATTGGCAATGAAATACTATCGATCTTCATACTCATCACTACCCATCTGGCAAATTCCAAAAAAATAAATAATTGTAACAGTTTATATATTTTAAAATATTTATTGGAAAACAAGTAGATAACAATTACGTACCCTGCCTACGAAATATTCTGGAAAACTTGTTTGTAGACAATATTCAATGTTTTTTTCTCCGGCTTCCTTTCTTTACTAGTTATTAGGATTTTTAATCCAGATCTCGACTTAATTCTTGAAAGTGGAACGTAGACATGAGAGAACACTGGCCTAGGCAGAAACAAATCAACACTTTATAGTGTTTGACCTTGACTTTTGTTGATAGTCATCGCGAAAGCCAATGTAACCGGAAACTGTCTTCGACGCATTCTGAAGGGAAATTTTTGTGTCAGGTGGTGTTACAAATATTCTAGGAATCCAAACCTTGTCTCCAGCAATATTGTTTCCAGTTATAATTCTACCTTCTATCACATGGGGAAGTAGCTGAGTAACAATTAGCATAGTACCATTGCATAATCCATATGCAACATCCATGTTACGGAGACACATAATAGGAGCACCAACCTTCAGCTTCAAATTATGTCTAGGCAGTCCAGTCACTATAACACTGTTCAAAAACTATGCAGGATATACAACATTTTCTTCTACGTCAACATCGGATGGGATAATACTGTCAGAGCTAAGGTAAACCTTCTCTTCACCTGAAAGCATATGTAAATCCTTTTCTTTAGTGACATGTAAAAAGTTACTCGAACATAAGAGTAAACACAAAAACATGTTACCTGGCAACTATGAAAGCATGTAATCATTTATTTTATCCACTTCATCAATAAATTTATGACGAATCCAGCATACACCTTACAAAAGCCTAACAAGACATCAATGTCATCACTGACAACTTCAGCATACACCTTATTTTCCTGAAACAAAAGTAGTAAAAATATTAAGATAAACATTGTCCTATAGAAGTTACCATTCAGATGGACCTACTCAATTAAACAAATGAAAAACTTAGTATCAGATTCGACTTTAACAACTGAATGGCTCTCAACACAAATGTTATATAAGGCCATTATTAACGATAGTTTCTTATATTAAGTCTCTCAGCATTAACTTATTAATATTCTAATCTAAAACATATTTATAATTAAAATAAAAACTCTTGAAATTTGATAGACAACCACGTAAAGAATTGAACAAGGGACGTCTTCTCTTAAAAAATCGCTTCTTTACTTCTTTTTTTTACTTTTGACTTTTATATTAATATTTGTATGTAGAGACTCTTCCATAATTAGACAGGGTGCTCTAAATACATATATACAAATAATATAATGTTTTTTTTGCTAACTTAAGTAATATAATGTTAACACATGATAATCCATCTCTTACTGTTGATGAGTCTATTCATAGTGTAAGCTTGTTCAACCAATACATTGAATTGTTAATCCTGTCTACTTACTCAATGACACCAGAAGATGCATTGGCATACTGATTAAACAAGTGAAAACCGAGTCTATCTTCAAGAATTTTCAATATAACCCTAGATTGTGAACCAAGTTTTGCTTGAAAGATTTTCATATTTATGCTTGAGTACCAAGTTCAGCTTGAGTAGGTTTAGACTTGGCCTTGGCTTTAAGTTTTACATCATTGTGCATTTTTGAACATACATGAAAAGACTATTTCTTTGTTGTGTGTTAAAATATAGAATTAATATGCAATTGTGTACTTCCTGCAACCATAAACGCGACCAAGCTCGGGAATAACCGAGTCAACCAAGACAAAACATGTGAAGCTCCTACAAGTGTATCAAGCAGAGAGAGGTCTACTACTGATACTCCTTCGCCATCATCTTCCTCTCCTTCAGGTCAAGTTCGTGGTCGAAGCAGGAAAAGACGTCCTCGTCGTGCCATGCAACCTTCATCGACGACATTGATTCTCAGCTCTTCCACCACTTGACCATAAGTAAAATCCACTTCTAATCTTTTCTTTTTCTTTTACCTAATTGCGGTTGTGTTTTGTAATCTTTGATAAAGAAGTTAAGTAAAGAAGAAGAATCAAAATCTATTGACTTGCTTTTCTGAAAAAAAGGAGGATATATTCTATATCACTTATCTATTCAAGAAATGAAATATAATTTGCAAAAAAAATACTTAATGATGAAAAAGCAACATGAGCCGACAACACCAAAGCTCAAGAAAAGAGCAGAACATTGTATAATGGCAAGCACTATCTGTTCATCAAGGGTGGGTAACAATAATCAAATGTAAAGTAATATTGAATGTGATGGTGCAACTTTTCAGGCTTGTTTTTCACGCATCCACTCAAAAAAGCTGTCAAGAATAGATGGCCACCAATGTTCTAGGTTGTAGTTGGTCATGTCTGGGAAACTTATCTGTATAATGCAAAAGAAACAATTCACATTAGATGCAAATAACACTTGGTGGCTAGTGAGGAGCAAGTAAATATGTAAAGTACCTCATTGCAGAATCGATAAAATCCCATTCACTGGTCCATTTGGATGACTTTGTATTCACTCTGTATCTGTTCATGATAGGTTGATATGGTTTTTACAACTGATAAAAGCTTTGAAACAAAGATGTTTGAAGACAAGAAAAAAAGTGGAGCCAAACCTTGAGATAGTCGACAAAGTAGTTAACCTGGGCACGAAATGTTGATCCTAAGACCATATCTAGGAGTTGACATGTAGTCTCAATGTCTAAGCACTTTTGTTTTTCTTCTGCATGGATATATAATAACAATAATAATAGTTATATCAAATGTCACACAAGTCATATAATTTCATGTTTCATAAGGAAGTGGCAGATGCTTTTTACCTGTCAAACAATACTGGAAGGCATAAGCATAGAAATCTGCAAAATTTAATGGTTTTCTGACCTGAAATAACAATGAGACATTAACACAATTTTAATTTTTAGAGTATATCCAACACACTTCTATATTATTTTTTTCTAAAATAGAGAAACTATGTTATGTCTAAATATATAGATGGGTTAGAGATGGTCTTGTGATATCAAAAAGAATGCTAATCAATTTTTAATAAAGAGAACAAAAAATGATGAGAACCTCTTTCTTGAGTTCTGAAAGGGCTTTCTTCAATTTATTAATCGTGTCAACTTTTAACGCCTTGAGTGCTATTCTCCATTCAGCCTATTATAGGTGTGTACAAAACGAGTTAAGATCAAACAAATAAAAAGTACTCCTTCTGTTTCTTTTTACATGGTGTTTTGGTTTAATGCACAGAGATTAAAAAATTTACAAGAATCTAATAAACTTTATTGGAGGCAATGCGATTACCTTGGTGAATTAACCTTGTCTTTCAGCCTTCATTCTCCTGTAAGAAGCGAGTTAGAAAAGAAGGATATGCACTTGTGCTCGGAACCAAGACATATAAAGAAGAAGAAGAGTATTGGTTACCAAGCTAGCATCAAGATCCTGACATCGGTATGAGGAATTTTCAAACTGGAGCAAAGCTTCTCAATTCCTTCTGGACTGTTAGATGTAATAATAAGAAGAAGTGTTATTAGAACTTGTTGGTGAATGAGTTTTGCATTATAAATACAAAGAAAAGGAATGTGATCTTGTCTACTTACTCAATGACACCAGAAGATGCATTGGCATACTGATTAAACAATTGATCTGTTCCATCCATTGTGCGATCAAAAGAGAAGAATGTGTGGGTGTAAAGACATCGAGATTCACCTATATATATACAAAGTGAAACTAACTTTTACATGTATTAAGTAATTATAAGGAAACTAATTATTACATGTATTAACTAATATTCTTGCGCAAGTAATTTATTTGTTATAAGGAAACTAATTATTACATGTATTAACTAATCATAAAGAAACTAATTATTACATGTATTAACTAATATTCTTGCGAAGGTAATTTATTTGTTATAAGGAAACTAATTATTACATGTATTAACTAATCATAAGGAAACTAATTATTACATGTATTAACTAATATTCTTGCGCAAGTAATTTATTAACTAATTATGTAAGTCATTTAGAAAGTGATGTTAATTGGTCATTAAATTATGTTTTCCCTTGCAATTAGTGGGATCAATGAATTAAATAGTGAGATCGATTTTAGTGGTAATTTCCTATAATAGTGGGATCGATGAATTAAAAAAATGATATAGAAATTCCAAAAAATCGACCAATCAAATGTCCCAAATTCTTCTGAGAAACTCTGTATGAGTGACATGTGGCAAAGTGACTTCTTTTTTAATATATAGAGGGATCTTTACTGTTAATATATCCAACAAGTGTTTCTTTCTACAAAAAATGGATTGGTTATATTAATATATGAAATATAATGGTATATATAAGTATATATACGTTTGTTACATTTTAACTATGTATAATATTTTAGAACTAAAAATCAAATTCTCCCATCCTCCAAAAATTTGGATTGTTTTCATTCAAAATTAACAAACAAAGTAATTTAATTTCAAATTAAGTAGCATTATTTAACATATATCAGTAATTAGAAGAAAATAAAATCAACCGTTTCTTTTGAAAAAGATGCAAGAAATATGTGATGAGACAATTTTTGAGGAGATATACCTAAAAGAGTAATTTTGATAGTTATTCTTTTAAGAAAATCCACGCAAATAATAAAAAAATTATTCACTTCGATTATTATAGATAGCAAGGTTTACTGGTTATATTGACATATTTACTAAAATTTCTTGGTAAAATTTCTTATATAATCTAAGTGTATGAATATATAGGACATGGATCATGTGTTAATGGAATATGCATTATCAAAAATGCAGTTTTGTAGGTACACAGTTTTCATTTAGTAGAAAAAAATAAGATTATGTATTAACCATGTCGTGTGGATGCCATAACCAATAAAGGTTCAGTCGACCAAGACGGTTCGACCAGACCGACCAAGACCGATGGTTCGACCAGCTGCATACCTAAACCTAATCCGGCTGGGTTTATGATCTTCTATTCCTAAACCTATATGGAATATACTTTGTACTTATCCTTATCCATGTTGTAGTTATCTACTTGTAATCCCTATATATAAAGGGCACCATGTATACACGATTGACATAAGCAATAAAGACATACAATTCCCCCATACATTCTTAACACGTTCTCAGCACGATCGTTCTAAAAACCTAAGCTAAGAATCCGCACAAGAACATTCAAACTCGTGACACAAAGATCTCTGCAACAAGACACAAGTTACTGCAATCAAACAACAATCATCCGATCTCTCTCTCTTTCTCTAGAATCAGCCGCGACAAACCCTAAAGGTAATACCGGCGACACCCGACCAAGCTCAAGCTTCCCGATTCAAACCTAAGCACACCAGACACCTTAGGCTACCCAAATCAATCTGATCCCTGCAGCAACTCAACTTGTTTGTGATCAGTTCTAAGGGAGTTTCAATCCTTCTAACTCGGTGGTCCATAAAATCGATTGAAGGATAAAGGTAACCCTAAACCTAATTTACATAATCAGATTAGACAATTGCTAAGTTGCTGGTTAGGATAGAGAAATTCATCCTGATCATCTAGGATTCGAATCCATTGAATGATTGATTGCTTGATTGATTGTTTGAATACAAATAACATAGAATCCGGGTGCTAGGTGGTTAATCTACACAAGTATGAACCCTAAACCTAATTTGATACCTAAACCTAATAATAACCTGATTAGGTTTCCTAACCATAACTTGATTAGGTTTACTAATCAGAACTTGATTAGGTTTACCAATTATAACTAGATTAAATTTGTTAACCGAAAATACTTGCTTGCTTGTTGATTAATTGATTGCTTGAATTGAGGTTATATAACTTGCATCATAATCGTATTGGCCGCATGGCATGCATACATATAGAAACCGATTTCTAAGTTGTTTTGTATGATCGTAAAACTTATTGAATGAATCTAAAACATAAAATGACCTAACTATAAATCTATATGAATGTCAGATGTCAAAAATCAACAATCTGGATTTCTCTGTCCTAAATGTCTAAGGAGACAATTATCTTCAATGGGCACTAGATGCAAAGATCATATTGAAATCAAAAGGACTCGGTGAATGCATAACTGAAGATAATAATGCAACCGAGAAGGATAGATACAGGGCTATCCTAATAATACGCCATCATCTTAGGAGAGTCTAAAAGATCAATATCTAACAATAGAGAATCCACTCGACGTTTGGATAAAATTAAAAGTAAGATACGATCACCAGAGAACCGTGATCTTACCAAAGGCAACATATGATTGGAGAAATCTCAGAATCCAAGATTATAAGTCTGTGGATGAATATAACTTGGCCCTATTTAAAATTGTTTCAAAGTTGAAACTGCGTGGTGAAGAGATAACCGATAAGGATATGTTAGAAAATACCTTTTCGACCTTCCACGCAAGTAATGTGTTGTTACAACAACAATATAGAGAAAAAGGGTTTAAGACATATGCTAATCTGATATCATGTC
This sequence comes from Moricandia moricandioides, assembly GCA_905132885.1. NCBI lineage: Eukaryota > Viridiplantae > Streptophyta > Magnoliopsida > Brassicales > Brassicaceae > Moricandia > Moricandia moricandioides. The sequence continues at coordinate 222,645 of CAJHQQ010000201.1, read as the reverse complement.
TATTGCTCGCTGAGCAAAATAACGAGTTATTGATGAGAAATAGTGAAATGAGACCTCCGGGTGCATCCCCATTACCTTATTCAAAAGTGGCCACGGATGAAAAGAAAGAGTCCCACCATGTCCATAACACCGGCCATAACAGCCATAACGGCCGTGGTCGAGGAAACTGGCGTGGACGAGGCCGATCATACGGCCGCGGTAACCAATATGAGCGAAGTCCATACGGCCGAGATAGTTACGGCCAAGGTAACCAGTCTGGCCCATCATAGGGCCAAGACCATAACTGTCGAGAAAGAAATCAGTACGGCCGTGTTCGAGGTAGAGGCCGTGGTTTCTTACCCAAACCACAAGGCCCGACCATGAATGCCAAAGCCGTGTGCCATAGATGCGGGATGGATAACCATTGGGCCAAAACGTGCAGAACACCTAAGCATCTTTGTGACCTATATCAAGAACATCTAAAAGGCAAGAACCCTGAAGCCCACATGGTCTATAAAGATGATGAATAATATTTCGACCATGAAAAAGATGATCTATTAGAATATGAGACATCAGATTGTTTAAAAGAATCTAGTTGATTTAGACATTTTAAAACCATTGTTTTTCATTTGCTTTGTGTTTTTTTTAATTCATTTCTATGTTTTGCTTGAATCTTACATGTATGGATGTTTTTTTAATTCAAATGATCTAAGTCATGTCATAATCCTTGTTATAGAAATGAAAGATGACATGGACATAATCGTGGTCGACAGTGGATCAAGCCATATAATTCTAAAAGATAAACGATATTTTGTTGACCTAACAATCAAAAGCGCCAATATAAGCACAATTGCGGGTTAGGCAATTTAGTCGAGGGCTACGGCCCGACCAACATAAGATTTCCCAATGGCACTCTTCTTGAGATACCAGATGCCCTATATTCACCCAGCTCCAAAAGGAGTTTATTAAGTTTCAAAGATATAAGAATGAATGGTTTCCATATTGAGACAAAGGGGGAAGGACATAAAGAGTACATTCTTATTGTAGATATCGACCATGGCAATAAGAAAATCATGGAAACTATACATGCATACTCTACTGGTCTTTACTATGTCAAGATCAGTATGATAGAGGTAAATGCAACGGTAAAAGAAATGCTTACCGACTATACTAAATGGCACGACCGGTTTGGCCATCCGGGTACTAACATGATGCAAAAACTCATTTTAAATACAAACGGGCACACATTGAAATCAAAGAGACTTATCCCAAAGAATCTTACGTTTGTAGCATGTACACAAGGGAAACTCATAATTCGGCCATCACTAGTCAAAGTGACTAAGGAAACGATAAATTTTCTGGAAAGGATACAAGGAGATATATGCGGACCTATACACCCACCTTGTGGGACGTTTAAATATTTCATGGTCTTTATTGACGCATCTACAAGATGGTCACACGATTGTCTATTATCAACTGGAAATTTGGCGTTTGCGAGATTACTTGCTCAGCTAATAAGATTACGAGCACACTTTCCAGGCTTTCCATTAAAGACGATACGTCTAGATAATGCTGGTGAATTCACGTCCCAAGCTTTTAATGCTTATTGTATGTCCATGGGGGTAAGTGTTTAACATTTTGTGGCACATGTTGATACACAAAATGGTTTGACCGAGTCTTTTATAAAATAAATTCAGTTAATAGCCAGACCATTGCTTATGAGATCAAAACTCCCGGTCTCAGCTTGGGGACATGCGGTTTTACATGCAGCCGAGTTGATTCGCATCAGGCCATCTAGTGAGCATAGATATTCCCCATCACAATTACTAACGGGTCATGAGTCAAACATTTCCCATCTCAAAACATTTGGATGTGCCGTTTATATACCTATTGCACCACCATAGAGAACAAAGATGGCACCTCAAAGGAGGATGGGGATATATGTTGGATATGATTCTCCCACGATAATAAAGTATCTAGAGCCGACCACGGGTGAAATGTTTAAGGCCAGATACGCGGATTGTCATTTCGATGAATCCGACTATCCAACATTAGGAGGAAATGAAAACCGGCTGTTGAAAGAAATAACATGGAATCAGACATCCTTAAATTGGCAAGATCCTCGGATTCAAGAATGTGATTTAGAAGTCCAAAAGATTATTCATATGCAAAAGCTAGCTAACCAATTGCCAGATTCATTTGCTGACCCGAACAGAGTAACAAAATCGTATATACCAGCCGTGAATGCACGTATACGAATTGATGTCCAGGAAGGACACAGTCAAGTGGCTACTGAGTCTATGGCACGACTAAAACGTGGTAGACCTAAAGGTTCCAAAGATAAGAAACCTCGGAAACAAAAGAAAGGTGCTGGAAATGAAACCGAGGAAATAGAAATGGAAACCACAGACATGGGGGAGCCAAAGGTTCCTGGAAATGATGTCTGGGACGCCAAACTTCTGGGCACTGATGGTCGTGGAAGTGATGAGATCTCAATGAATTATATCATGTCTGGAAAGAAATGGAATAAAAATGAAGTCGACATTGATGAAATATTTGCATGCAATGTAGCACTTGAACTAATGAATGGAAATGAGGATCTTGAACCCACGTCAATCTTAGAGTGCACTCAACGATCAGATTGGTTGAAATGGAAAGAAGCAATAAACGTGGAGTTAAATTCATGTAAGAAAAGAAAGGTATTTGGTCCTATAATTCAGACACCTGTAGACGTTAAACCAGTTGGATACAAATGGGTCTTTGTGAGAAAGAAAAATGAGAATTGTGAAATCGTGAGATATAAAGCACGGCTAGTGGTACAAGGATTTCCCCAAAGACCTGGAATAGATTATGAGGAAACTTATTTCCATGTGGTGGATGCAACGACATTTAGATTCTTAATATGTTTGGCTGTGAAAGAGAAATTATATTTGCGGTTAATGGATGTCGTAATTGCTTACTTATACGATCCACTGGATAACGAAATTTATATGAGAATCCCAGAGGGCATTGAATGGCCGAAATCAAATGGTTCTCGAGAACAACACTGCATAAGATTGAATAAAGCGCTTTATGGTTTAAAACAATCAGGTCAAATGTGGTACAACAGATTAAGTGAGTACTTGATCAAAGAGGGCTATAGAAATGATCCAATAAGCCCGTGTATCTTTATAAAGAAATTCGACCGGGGCTTCGTGATAATAGCAGTGTATGTGGATGATCTAAACATCATTGTAACCTCTGTGGTAATCACCCAAACAGTCAAATATCTAAAGACCTAGGCAAAACGAAAGACCTAGGCAAAACAAAATTCTGTTTGGGATTACAACTTGAATATGTGAACAATGGAATCCTTGTGCATTAAATGTCATATACATAAAAGGTACTTAAACGATTTATCATGGACCAATCTCACCCATTGTCGAGCCCCATGGTTGTGAGGTCACTTGGTTTGGACACTGATCCATACGGCCCAAAGAAGGACAATGAAGAAGTCCTTGGCCAAGAAGTACCGTACCTAAGTGCCATAGGAGCATTGATGTATCTGGCTAGCCACACGAGACCAGATATATGTTTTACCGTGAATCTCCTTTCTAGATTTAGTTCATGTCCGACCCAGAGACATTGGAACGGAATTAAACACATATTACGTTATTTACAAGGAACAAAAGATTTAGGTTTGTTTTATACTAACCAAACTAACCAACCCAAAGAGGGGTTAATTGGTTTTGTTGATGCAGGTTTTCTTTCTGATCTACACAATGCAAGATCACAAACAGGTTATGTGTTTACTAATGGAGGAACAGCCATTTCATGGAGGTCGATGAAGCAGACCATGACCGCAACATCATCCAACCATTCAGAGATATTGGCGATCCATGAAGCTAGTCGAGAGTGCGTTTGGCTACGGTCAATGACACAACACGTTATGGTCGATAGTGGTTTAACCAAAGGCAAAGAAGATCCGACCATCATCTATGAAGACAATGCAGCGTGTATAGCTCAACTGAAAGATGGGTACATCAAAGGTGATAGAACGAAGCACATACTTCCGAAATTCTTCTTTACCCACAAACTACAAAAGGCTAAAGAGGTTCAAGGGTTACAATTACGGTCAAGTGAGAATTCAACCGATTTGTACACCAAGTCATTGCCAACCTCTACGTTCAGAAAGCTAATACACAAGATAGGAATGAGACGACTCAAGGACATCAAATGAGGCACAAAACAGGGGGAGTAATACAGTTGTACTCTTTTTTTTAACCTTGCTTTTATCCCAAAAGGGTTTTACTGGTAAGGTTTTAACGAGGCAACATACCAAACGTATTATGAGCTCTATATGGTTATAACATCTAAGGGGGAGTGTTATGAACCATGTCGTGTGGATGCCATAACCAATAGAGGTTCAGCCGACCAAGACGGTTAAACTAGACCGACCAAGACCGATGGATCAACCAGCAACATACCTAAACCTAATCCGGCTGGGTTTATGATCTTCTATTCCTAAACCTATATGGATTATACTTTGTACTTATCCTTATCCATATATTTCGCAACCTTTTACAATATTTGCATGTTAAAAAGACACATAATTATAGAAAGACACATCATTTCAAATTTTGACAATTTTTAAAAACTAATCTAATTTTTAAAAAGTCAAAGGATTTCTATTTTCATCCTAAAAGTTACATTGGTTTAAAAATGTTGTGAATATATTTAAGCATGTGTTTTTCATAATGATGATTTTTATTTAAAATAATATAATAGTTTTTAAGGGGTTGTGAAAATGTCTAAAGGATATATCTTATTATTAATAGGAAATGTGTCTTTCCATCATAAGAAAGAATAAAAAATTTGAAAGGATATCTATTTTCATTCTAAAAGTTTCATTGGTTTAAAATAAGTTGTTGCTTGGGCAATTTGCCAAATATGACTCAAAAATTGATTTTAAATGCAAAAGTATACCCAAACATCAATCAAATGCAAAACTAACCCAATAGCTTTAGGAAATTACAACAAGACCCTTATAACGAAACAAAAAACCAGAATTTATTTTGACGAATATAACCCTGGGAAGTCTTCTGAGTCTTCTGAGTTTGTGGAAGTCGTCTGGAAGATTTCCACAAAGATTTCCACAAGAAGTCGTCTGGAAGATTTCCACAAGAAGTCGTCTCGTATAGTTGATCTTAAAATAATTTATAAAATTTATTAAAATATTTCTCAGGGGAAAAAATTGAAATCATGTAATTATAAACATTTTGAAATGAGATAAATTAATATATAGTAAAATTTAATTATTTTCAACATAGATGAGTGAATATAGTGAGTCATGGTATTCTTTGGTTTAGGATTTGGTAACATATGTTGTAGTATTGTTTGTATTCTTAGGGTTTAGTTTTCTGAAAACTCAAATTTTTGTTTGATTTTTTTTTTACTATTTGTGTTTATTTCGGTGTATATTAAACATTTTTAAGTTAAATTTGATTTTAATGAAGTATTTAGTTAGTTAATTAAGTTTAGGGTTTATTTTAGGGTATAGACGACTGATATGAGTGTGTGTTTATGTTTTAATAGGGTAATAATATCTTAAAGAAATAACAGTCAAATTAACCCTTGTATCTAACACACAATACAATAATAATCTTGTCAAGAGAGATCTAGTGTAGTACTTAGGGATTGAATCCACAGAGAATAGATGCACACAATAGATTTCTTATTTCTAAAGGCTAAGCTAGGTAACTATATATATTGGTAGCAAGTAATCAGGTCAAGGAAATATTCCTTATTAGAAGGTATAGATGCAATATGGAAATATGCTAGTAATGTAAATATAGAAATATGCTAGTAATGTAAATATGGAAATATGCTAGTAATATAAATATGAAAATATGCTAATAATGTAAATATGGAAATATGCTAGATATAGGGTTTAAGGCAAGTGGATTATAGTAGATAGAAGTTAAAGGTATTTAATCATGGAACTCGAAATCTAATGTAAAAGACACCAGCTCTCGCATGCGCGCCTAATCTATTGACCAAGTCCAATGTCTCAGCTCTCGCTTGTTGACACGAAATGACCGTCAATCGATGGCAATGATCCTGCGTCGATCGATGGTTTCTTGAGTCAAGCGTTATTAACTAGTTCGATTAGTTCACTAGATTGGCTAAATCAACTCTCGTTTGTTTCTAGCAACCTAGCTCAACATAATATATTCCGGTAGTAGATCATGCTCTCGCTTGCGCCTAACTATCCTATTATCAGGGTTCTAGTTAGCTACTCTAGAACACAAGAAATAAACACAATTCTATTAATAGATCTAATAATGACCTTAACAATTCTATTGTTTGGCTAATCCATCAGTACCATTGATAAACCCTAAACCTAGTTGATGACTACTCAGATATAACTGAAGTAAGAATAAAAATCTGAATAGTGTGCATAGATAGAATATTGGGGTTTCAAAACACTCTTAGAATGCACTAGCAAATGCTAGCACACTTAGCTAGCACTAACTAAAAGAAAACTAGCACACCTTACATGGTGCAATACATAAAGTATAAATATAAAACCCTAAAGTCCAGGTCAAAACTCGTCCAAAGGTAATCTTGTGTCATGTCTCTAACTTGGGCTTGAAAGTCAGTTGTCTGCGAACTGGACATCGGTCGATGGCAGATGTGCAACATCGATCAATCTTGGTCATGTAACATCGGTCAACGCCAATGTTGTGTCGTCGATCGATGGTAATCTCGTACTTAAATTTTCTTCAACGATCAACTACGTATTCCTCTCCAAATGCTCTAAAAGCTCCAAGTATCTCCATATATCTTCAAAACGTTCATGGACCTGTAAAGACCTCAAAACATAGTCTAGACACACATAACAGACCCTAAATATAACCTATAACATGGTCTAAAACTGGTAATAAATAGGCTATATCAACTCACTTAGACTTAACCTTTTGCTTGTCCTCAAGCAAACAAGCCTGTGAAAGATGTTTTAAAAAGCGAAGACTCACATATTGTCTAAGTATAACTTTCACCTTGCTTTATTGCAACCACATCCTATCAAGCCAATCACAGATAAACTTTATATACTCTATCCTAGTATAGCAACCAAATCAATTCTACCAGTAACTTAGCGAATACTAGTTTGACTCCCCCCTCTATTGATTTCATTTCTTTGCATAAAATAAAGTGCAGATTTTACCTTGGGAGTATCGATCAAGGGACACATGGACTCTTACCTCTGCAAGTATTTGAACACACAGGTAGCCTTCTCTGATTCCTTTCCTTTCTCTCTTCTCACTTCTTCTCAGTCAATGTATCCCTTGTTTTGAGGGCATCATTTTATTTTTTTTATTGACTGAGATATTTGGATAGGCTTCCATGAATCAAACCCTAATGGTTTTTGCCACCAGATCCTGTTCAATTTTTTTTGACCTTTATCTCTTTCTAGGATCATATGAATCAAGCTTTAATGGTCGTAGCCACCAAATTCTGTTCGGCTCCTTTTTTTAAACTGAAGGGGAGAGAGAGGGGAATCAGAAGCACACAGACTTTTACCTTCCAGACTTGTAGAAGGAATCTGATCCAATGTATACCAAATCCCAAAACAAGCAAATAATGTCTGGATTAGTGTTGGAAGTTAGCTTCGGTTCCTCCAAACTTTCTAAACAAGTGTGATATAGTGGCATGATGATCCACTTTGGCATCTCTAGTAATCTCTACAAATAACCTTTTAAGAATGGTGCTTATAACATGGTTACTCAATAATAAATCTTGATCATAGTCCTCTTCTTGACTCAATAAAACTTTTTGCAAAAAACTTATATAAATATAAATAACACTAAAAAACAATCAAATAGCATTAGCGAACCTCCCCCAGACTTAAATTACAATGTCCCCAGTGTAATCCGCCCTGGATGTTAGAAAAATTAAATCATAAGTAACTAGTTTAAGTATAGAAATCAATACCTCTCTCTCTAAAAGAGTGTCGATCGATGGTCGGATAAGGGTGTCGATCGATGCTAGACCTGTATGTTCCTATTTCTTATAAAACTCAAAATAAAATAAAATATCAATAATACTTCCCCTAGACTTAAACAACAATATCATCAGTGTTATACAGTCTGAGATTGGGGGAAGAAATAAATCATAAGGACCAATTTTAACAAGAAAAAACTGATACACCTGCTCGTTGATGGTGACCGTCGATCGACATAGTTAAGTGCCTATCAATCAATGTGATGGTTACTCCGTTGATTGACACTGATCAAGTGTCGGTCGATTCTCTATGCAAATTGTCTTCCTTGATTTTTTTTTTTGAAATCTGTAATAAATAAATATGAAAATTAGTAATAAATGAAAAATAAAAACTAATTAAAACTTACTAAACAGTGAGTTGCCACCCACTCAGCGCTTGGTTAGAGTCTTAAGCTCGAGATTTTGAATGCTCTGACTAGAAAGGAGGTTGATCAACACTTAGGAAACAAGTGGCTACATCTTCGTTGCTCTTCTGAAACCATGTACCAATGAAATTTCTGATTCCCTCATCTCCTTTGATTTTCTCATTCTTTATGATCTCCTTAGTAACCTCTAGTGAATGCATTATTCTTTGTAGATTTTCAATATTGCGCTGGAGCAATTAAAGTCTGGCAGCTGTAGTGTCTGACATTTCCTCTAGTTGCTGAGAAACATCTTCCTTCATCAGGCACTGAGAAAAAGCAATATCAGAGAATCTTTCTTCTAAGTAGCGTTCTGCTGCGAACTTCTCTCTGTCGAAATCCGTATCGATCGATGGCGTATTGTTGCCATTGATCAATGTCGATTTCCCTGGTTCATGGGAAACATGAAAAACTCCAGCCTCTTCAATAGAAAGCTCTCGGTACTTGATCATCTCTTCTTCTCTATAGTTTTCATCGTATTCAAGGTGGGCTAAGTTGTAACCGTAATCAGAATGGTGGGTGTGGATCGTTTCTTGGGTATCGGTGTCGATCGATTGTTGATATGCAGGATTGTCGATCGATGCTAAGGGTTGGGTGTCGATCGATGCTCCATCTGCTGATTCCTTATTACACTCGTAATCCGCAGAAACATGTGACCACAAGCTATGCATCATTACATAATTTGATCAATGTAGCCTTTTCTTGTTTTAACAGGTTCATAAAAGTTTTATCAATTAGAGATAGATACAACCTATTTAAATGCATGTCGCATATGGCTCCCACAATAGCCATGAAAGCTCTCCCAAGTAGTAAGGAAGACTTCCAATCTATCCTGATGTCCATTACATGAAAGTCTACTGGGACTAGGGTATTGTTGATCTGTACTAGAACATCTTTTACCATCCCTCCTGAGTTTACTTTTGAGCAGTCCACAAACGTGAATGAATCGTTGGAGGGTTCCACTCTTAGGTGCAAATCCTCTGCCATAAACTTTGGCATAAAGCTCATTGAAGTTCCAGTGTCGCAGAGGGCGTTAGGGTATTTGTTTTGTTTGATGAAGCATGGAATCACAAACTTCCCATGATCACTTTTCTTTTTCAAACTGGTTCTCTGTTTCATCTTCTCTTTGAGGTGATTTAACATGGTTTCTATGTCATCATCTTTTTCCTTTGTTTCCCTGAAAAACATCCACAATCAGTGGTGAGTATAATAAGTTTCATCAAAGGATATATCTACAGGAATTTTAAAAACTCTTTTAGTAAAGCCATCCATCTCCTTTTCATTGGTTTCTCTGCGTAGATGTTTTGGGATCTTTTGCCTCCTCCTTGAGTATCCCTCGTCTTCTCTATCAAGATCTGTAGATTCAGACGTGCTTCTATTATGTTATGAAAATTTTGTTGTTGGACACACAAACAAACTTGCGTTGAGGTTGGGCAATCGGACTGGGTTTCCACGCTGTCGATCGATGACATGCATGGAGTGTCGATCGATTCATTCGTCTCTATGTCGATCAAGATCGTGAGCATGGAGTCTATCAATGTTAGTTGATTCGCATGAGGCTATCAATTTTGTGGGTTTCACTGTCGGTCGATGCTCGTCGTCTTGCGTCGGTCAACGCAGATTGGAATTGCCGAGTGGTATAGAATTTTCCCCACGAAATTTGTTGTCTTTGGGTTTCACTTCTTGCCAGAAATCCTCATCAACTAATGCATTGACGTGGTGCCCTTGCCCAATATCCATCTTCTCCTTAATCAGGCTCTCAAGTCTCCTAATGGTATCACTTGTTTGCATCATTTGGTTCTCCAAATTCTTCACGTGGGTGCTGAGGTTTTCGAACTTGGTGTTGAGGTTGAGGTTGAGGTACAGACCATCTATCTTTCCGTTGAAGTCCACAGTCATATTCTGCTGTCCCTCTAAGACTTTATCAACCATTGCTTCAATCTTGCTTCCCTGAGTTCTAGAGGAGGATTTTGGTAGTAGGAAGATCCATATGTCATGTCGTTTTTGAAGAGCCTTCGACGTGAACTTTGATTAAAGTTACTCCTTTGACCAGCACCATAGGAGTTCCTGCTGAAACCTGGATTACCTTGTCTCTGAAAACCATTCCCATCGATGTAGTTCACATCCTCTTCTTCAATTTCATCTTCTCAGACTCTATCGCTTCTACCTCTGCAAAAGTAACATGATTTCTGAAAAATTTCTGGACACTATCCAGCTTTGCTTTTACCTCTTCAACCTGCTCCTTGCTTATTATTGGAGTTGATTTATTCCTCTCAAAATTGGTGTTCTTGGTACTGCTGCTAGATGCCAGATTCTCGATCAATCTTGTAGCTTCTTCAGGGCTCCTAGTGCTGAAATTTCCTTCAAAAGCTGTGTCCAAAGCCATCTGATACTACAGTCCAATACCTCTGAAGAAAGTGCTAAGAAGCTGCAGTTCTTTGAACCCATGATGTGGACAGTCTCTCTGGTATGACTTGAATCTGACCCATGAGATTCTGAAAGACTATGAAGGCTCTTGTGAAAAAGTAGCAATCCCGCTCCTTAGATCTTCTAATCTTGCGTCATCGAAGATGTTATGCAAGAAAGCATTATTAATGTCAGTCCAGGATGTCAGAGATCCTGGTGGTAGCTTCTTAAGCCAATATGAAGCTTCTCCAGCAAGTGAGTACTTGAAGAGCTTACAGAAAAGATAGTCCTCAAGGACTCCATTGGCTTTAATAGTAGTCACTAGATCCTCAAATCGCTCCAGGTGATCCATAAGGTGCTTGTGTCGCAACCCATGGTAAGGTGTATGCGCTACAAGTCCGAAGTAAGAGGGCTTGATCTCAAAATCGTTTCTCTGAAAAGATGGAGGATGAATGGCGGATCTGTTGGCGTAGTACTGGTCTGGACGGTTGTAGTCAGCCAGCATTCTCTGATCAGCTTGGGCATTAGCTCCAGGTTGAGCTATTGCAGTGTCTGCTTATGCTTCAGGGATTATAGTCCCTTGATCGTCTATCCTTTGACCTTCTGCATTACGCAGATGACCGTTGAGGTAATGCAAGTCTCCATTCTCGTTCTGAACCACAATTATAGGCACAACCATCTGAACTCGTCTGCTGTCGTCGATCGTGCGGATGAGATGTTGTCGATCGATGCTAAGTGATCGATATCGATCAATGCTAGAGATCTAGTATCGATCGATGGTTGAGATCTGGTATCGGTCGATTTTATCCGTAAAGATGTGGTCGATGCTGAAGGTATGCCGTCGATCAATGCATGTCGTCTTTCTTTATGGATTGTGCGTTTGAGTTGTTGTGGGTCAGAGAACAGTAAGTCTTGTCCTTTGTTGCTCCTGGTACTCTTTTGCATGCACCTGAAAAACAAAGAAAAAGAAAAATCAGTAACCTTGAAAGTCACAAACCTAGACTAAGTCCTAAAAATAAATCTAATGGCGATCAATGTTCCCCGGCAACGGCGCCAAATTTGATGTGGGGTTTTATTTCAATGTTACCTGGAAGTTGTCTAACGAATAGTATTTACCGGGTGGAAGACTTCCAAGAATTCTTCTCGTGGTTTTTACCTCAGACGACTTCCAGGAAGTCGTCTGATAAATATTATTTACGGGGTGGAAGACTTCCAGGAAGTCTGCTCGTGGTTTTTTCCTTAGATGACTTCCAGGTAAGTCGTCCATACCGGACCAAACCTTTTATTTTACCATTGTACATTTAACGTAACTTGATAATTTACCGTACATATAAATACTATTTTTTCACTGTATGTAGAAAAAAAGCACAAACCCTAGCGCTGTTTCTCTTTGAGGCGATTTTGAAAACGAATCTTCCTTTCCATTGAATCTTCCTTCTCCGTCGTTCTCACCGCCGCTAATCTCGCGTTTTACGATGAATCTCTTTTCTCCTTCACGACGAATCTTATCTCTCCTTCATACATAACTAACAAACCATCCGCTTTTTTTTTTCAGATCTAAAACTGTGTCGCCGGTAACTTAAGGCGTTTAACGGCCGTTAAATCCTAAAAGTTGTAGTCTTGATTTTTGCAGATCTGTAATCGATGGTATTGCATAACTTCCCCAATTGTTAGTTATCCATTTTCTTAATTTATTTACATTTTCTGGGGTATGCATCCTCTCATTCTATTGAAAGACTACTCAGAAGACTTTCTGGAAGTGGAAGACTTCGTAGAAGACTTTCGAGAAGTATTCCAGAGTGTAAGACTTCGTAGAAGACTTCCAGGAAGTCTTCTAGAGTGTAAGAGTTCGTAGATTACTTCTTGGAAGTCTTCCAGAGTGTAAGAGTTCGTAGAATACTTCCGGGAAGACTTTGAAGTCTTCTGAGAAGTCTTAGACTCTGAAAGACTTCTTGGAAGTCTTCTTAGAAGTCATCTCACTAAAACTTACATTCAAGTCTTCCAGTATATGAATTTTGAGATGTTGGTTATTGATTTTTTTGCAGACTGGAAAATGGATTTACCAGTACTATCGCAGAGGATATAAACATTAGGGGAAGATACCATTCCCGTCAAAAGCATTTTCTATCATAAAGATGATTCAGAATTGCTTATTGCTATAAGGCAAGCTCTACATGATGAAAAATATGAGGGCTGAAGGACTCAAAGTTGGGAGTGTTCATCAAATTCAGTGAGCTGAATTTTGGATGGGCATCAAGGCTGATACATTATATCCTCAGTTTCCAGCTTGACATTAAAAAGAAGTATGAGCTGTGGAGTCTCGTTGGTCCAGAGCTAGTGAGGTTTTCGCTGATAGAATTTGAACACCTCACTGGTTTGAACTGCGATTACAACGAGGACCTGGAAAATCCGAGGTGTGAGGTGACAAAGGAGATGTCTTCTTTTTGGGAGATGATGGGAGTTGATGTCGATGCTGGTCCAACTTCTGAGCAGATCATAGTAGCATGTCAGAGATGCCAAGACTGGACTCGGAATGATCGAATGCGGCTCAGATACCTTGCTCTAGCAAGGGTTGTGATGGACTTGGAAGAATTTGAAAATTATTCATGGGGGAGAGTGCCATTCAAGGTGATGATGGACTCTATGAGGGGAAAATATTTGACAAAGACTTACACTGTTGATGGGTTTGTACAAGTTATTCAGGTGTGAGTCTACTATGCTATGCCAGAATTGGCTGCCAATTATGGGAATCCCATACCAAACAGACCGTTTCCACCGCTGTTGGCTTACAAGGGTGTCAAAGGACGCAAATGTTCTAAAGAGGCCATCAGCAGACATGTATTTAAACGTCACTCCCTATGATTTATAAAAAGACTTATAGTTTTCCAGAAGACTTAACGATAAGTCTTCTGAGTAGTCTTTTCTAGAAGACTTCTCAGACGAATTAACTGTAAGTCTTCTAAGAATTCTTCCAGAAAATACTTCTCAGAAGACTTAACTTTAAGTCGTCTGGAAGACTTAACTTTAAGTCGTCTGGAAGACTTAACTTTAAGTCGTCTAGAATTCTTTTACTTCCATCTTTGTTAATCCGTCAAATATCTAAGTTGATATTTTTTATTTACTGCGGACTAGCGTGATCAACTTTGTTGAGAAGGATTTCAGTGAAATGTTTCCACAATGGGACTTTGATGTAGAGGATACGGCCGCAGAGAACATAATTAAACTCATGTATGCGAACCCTAAATGGAAGTGGACCATGGATTGCTGGAATCGGGGACAGCATTATCAAACATATTTCAGTTGCATAACTCGTTGAGGTAATGGAGCCTCTTGTCACAATGATCCCTTATTTGCTTGTTGAATGCACTTCCTTTGATGAAGAACTTGTCAAATACGCACTGGAGCCATTCACATACGAGAGAGTGACAGCTGAAGTACCTCAGTGTCGAGATGGTGATTTTGGCGTGTACACTCTGAAGTACATTGAATTTCATGCTCTTGGCATGTCATTTCCTCCGCTCTTTTGTCATAACAACGTCATCGCTATCAGGGAGAAGATGGCTTGAGATATATTTCAAGAGACCCCTGGCTCCCATAAGAAAGAGAACAAAGAAAATGATGAGAACTTGGCAACTTATGAGCCGTGATTATGTATGAGGTGTAATTTGTACTTGATGCTTTTGTATGTTTTTGTAAACTGTTGTAGGGTAACAGGGTAAGGATACGATGATCTTTTTTGTAAACTATCCTCCTACTAAACTATCATTACTTAGAAAACTAGTTTGCTAGTGCACTAACACTAGTTTGTCGGATAAACTAGCTTGTAACATTATCTTTTGTGTAGTGAAAATGTTTAAATTGCAATTTTCCAAGTTATAAAAACACCATAACACAGAAAGTTCATAAAACAAATCTCTTAACAGAGATACGTTCATGATACAGAAAGTTCATAAAACAAATGTCTTAACAGAGATAAGTTCATGACACAAAAAAGTCATAAAACAAATGCCTCATAGAGGACTGTCACGAAGGTCGTGTGCCTCACAGACGACAGTCACGAAGGTTGTCTGCCTCACAGACGACTGTCACGAAGGTCGTCCAGAAGACTGTCCCAAAGGTCCTCCACTTATGTTCTTACAATGTGTACGTGTATGGCCAGTTTCTTTGCAGGCTGAGCATCTATAAACCATGTGTTGCTTCCCGGGTTTGCGTCCTCTCATCCTGGATAGCTTCAACCAAGATTGCCATCTTGATTTCTTCTGTCTCCCCGGATCACTCTTTACTTCCTGAGGAAGGCATGTGCGTGCCTCAACTTGTTGTCCAACGCAAGGATATATATTTTGTGAGTATCCTGTATACGAATGATCCTTTGAGTAGAGCGGGCACAAAACTGTGGAGACATGCAAACCAGCATATGTTCCAGCTGCTATAGCATGAGAGCAAGGTATTTTCTCAATTGCATAGACACCACAATCACACTTTCCATGTTCTAAATCAACACAATCCCTTTTGCCACCTATTACAAATAATCGCCATCCATCAATTGGTTGGACAGACATGTTATCCGCCATCTCCAAACGAACAACAAGTAAGTATTCAACTCCCTGACTATGCTGAGTTGTGAGACTCAGAGCATCTTCTCTCCTTTTCCAATACTACCTTCCTAGCTTCTCCCTTATGAACTCCAACAGGAACTGAATAGGAAATCCTCTTGCTCGCTTCAGTGCATAATTAATAGATTCAGCGAGGTTGCTCATTTTTAAGTTGTACATGTCTACTTGACAACGAACCCTTGACCATAGGGTTACGTCAGCATCCTCCAAATACATTGCAAGTTCTTGGTTTGCACTCCGTATCTCATCCATGTACCGGTTAAAATCATAAACTTTATGAGCATAAGCAACACCTTTTACCAAGTACAAGAGATGCTTGCCTTTATACTTTTGGACAATGTTCTTTGTAGGTGATAATAACATATTCCTCGGTTTGCCCAAGGAAACACCTTATCACACGCATTTTTAATCTCGTGTTCTGGTCCGAGACTATCACCAAAAAATACTGATCAGATATACAACTCCTCAATTTTGTAAAAAACTATTCCCAAGAATCGTCATTTTCAGCATCTACAATTCCAAAAGCCAAAGGAAATATCTGGAAATTTTCATCTTGTGCTTCTGCAACTAACATAACACCTCCATACTTCCCATTTAGGTGAGTCCCATCAACCATGATGACCCTTCTCTGATACTGAAAACCTTGAATAGAAGCTTCAAAAGAGAGAAATAAATACTTAAATATGTTCTGAGAATCAAGTTCTATACCAGTGGCAGAACCCTGATTTGCTAACGAGATTTGCTCCAAATATGAAGGCAGTCACTCATACCCATCTTCTGCTGATCCTCTCACCAATTCTTGCGCATATAATAATGCTCTATATGAAGTGGTGTAATCAAGTGTCATGCCAAAGATATTCTTCATTGCATCTTTGATATAATGTGGATTTAACCCATCAATGATTCCAACTCGATCTATGAAACACCTACCAACATACTTCAGAGTACAATGCTTCCGCTGAGCCAATCGATTTGTCACAGAACATGTGTGAGTTTCCACATACTTGGTGACCCAAAACTTTTTTGTCCCATGTTTCATACTCGCTCTGATCTTCCATCCACAACCATTAACACGACATTTTTCCACAAGTACAATTTTCGTTGACTTGTATATTATGAAGGAGAACTTAAGCTTCACCGCTGTCAACCGCAACTCTGAAATCTGTGCATCCTTCCTAACAAAACTCTGGTTGTCATAGATATTGTTAGCATTTGATCTTCCTTCTTCACTACCATATGTCCCTTTGAAATCTTCAAAGCACATATCATCTTCTTCTTCCTTATCCTCATCTTTAACTTTTCCATACTCAGTGTAATCCTCACCTTCATCGACCGCTTCAGCAACATCAGGGATATCAGCATCCTCCTCCCCATCATCATTTTCATCTTCAGCCAAATTATCATCATCTTCATCCCCTTCGTTCATCTTCTTTCCCTTCATCACCTTCATCATCTTTTTTTTTTTGAATTATACAGAGGTATCCTGGCTCCACATAAGTGGGTCCAGACTAGCCCCGCCGAAGCGGGTCCTCTGTCGCCGGCGATGCCCAAATTTTAATCCCCCGGTGGCCAGCTTGGATCGAATCCGGGACCGTATCGGGGCCGAAGCTCCCTCAAGTACCACTAGGCCGTCCTCGCTTGGTTTCCTTCATCATCTTCTTCCCCTTCATCTGAAACCGTTCTCATCATTCTAAGGCTTGATACACAAAGACGTACTTTATGCGTTTTAGTTATCTCGAGCAAGTTCGGAACTTGTCTATCACTTGTAACACGAAAATGAGGGGTGTCTGGAGCAATCTGTTGCATCATTGCTTTTGGTAATGAGTAGGTTAACTCCACAACCTCTATTTTCATGTCCAGGTTATAATCTTCTTGAGCCATTTCAACAAGTTCAACATGTGTCGAACCTTCACTCAAAAAAAATATTTTTGCTCCTTTGAAATGATCAACCACAAGATTCAAAGAATCATTTTTAAACAACCATTCTCCATACACTACAAGTAACTAACGCATCATCTGAAAAATTCAAATTAAAACACATTAGTAAACATAGAACATCAACTTCAACCGAGAAGACTTTAATAAACATGAATGTTGGTAATCTCATAAATATCCCAATTAAGTTACAAAATTTCTTTCAATAGCACCAATAGTGATTAATATACATGAATTAACAAGAAAATATTAAAAAATTATAGTTTTAGAGAAAATGATACTTTATTAAACATTGACGTAGTCCACGAAAGTCGTCTAGAAGACTTCCACAGAAGTTGTCTAGAAGACTTTCACGTAAGTCGTCCAGAAGACTTTCACGGAAGTCGTCCAGAAGAATTCCACGGAAGCCGTCCAGAAGAATTCCATGGAAGTCGTCCAGAAGACTTACAAGGAAGTCGCCCAGAAGACTTACACGGAAGTCGTTGAAAAGGTCATTTTTGTAATTGAAAATTTACAAAGGAAGACTTCTAGAGAGGTCTACTCTACAACAGATTTCTTTGGAAGTCTTCCTTTGTAAATATTGCCTTAATTTTTGTTTTAAAAAAAAGTCTATAAAATACCAGAGAAGACCTCCCGGTAAGTCGTCTAGGATAAACATGTTAGTTTTGCAATTGACCAAATTGTGTCAGAAATTTGACTTTTTCCAGACGACTTGTAAGTCATCTAGATGAAAAAATATATTTAATATTAATTAGACGACTTATATGTAAGTCGTCTCAGGTTACTTTTGCAATTAGAAAATAAAACTTAAATATTTAATTTTAACTAGACGATCTACATGTAAGTCGTCCGTCAGAACACTTACATGGAAGTCTTCTGTGATATCCAAGGTTTGACCAGAACATCAGAAACAAGGTTTGACCAGTATCTAAAAATACATATAAAATTCAATTGCAAAACTAAGCTCTGCATTAACCAGATGACTTCCGTGTAAGTCTTCTACGTCCAGAAGACTTACATGGAAGTCATCTAGGCAAACAAATCTGGAAAAAATTGATTTCATTCCTTAAATTAGTGAGATAATTTTGCATACAAAATTCTTCTCCAAGCACACAGAAGCTCAAACGAAAGCGACCCACCAAGAATCGTAAGCTTGAATCAAAATCTTGAATTTTTAAGATGAATATACAGAGAAAGTGAAAAAGATTTAGTTTTTAAGCATAAGAAATGAGATAAGAGGATTTAAAATCGACTTTTAGGTGCACTAAGAGTTTCAAATTGGTTGTTCATGGTAGTTGGTGTATTGATGACAATGAAATTATTGTAAATACTTGATGAAGATGAGGATGATAGAGTAAAATAATCATTTTTGAAAAAAAAAGTAATCGCATTTTCGTGAATAATCAGAACATTTAGCGTGAATAGGACAAATGAAAATTTCATTAAAATTATGGGGTAGTTTTGTGTTTGATTTCAAATTTTGTATCATTTTTTGCAAAAAAAAACCCTTAATAAAAATCATAATATATATTTAGATGCACCAACCTATTTTTCTAAGGCTTCTAAGAATCATAGCATTGATGACTTGTTGCTACCTGTAATACTCCATGATTAATTAATATATATAAAGGATTAACAAACCAACATTTCATATTTGCCTGTTAACATCTAGGCTTTTGACAATAATTCTAAACATAGAGACTTTTGACCTTCGTAATGTTGTGTTTGAAGATTGAAAAAAGCGTTTTTACTATAGCAAAGTTGGATATACGAGGGTGAATATTGAATTTGAGAAGTGATATAAGTAATTGCATGAATTCAAAAGATTATCCAATCGGTAAATAATTAAATACTAACAAAATCCTAGAAGTCAAGTAAATACTTGTGCCATCAAACGTACTTAAACCCACTCCGTTTAACTACATTATTAAAGGATGATAAAGTTTTATTTTTGGGTCAAAAGGGTGAGAAAGCTTAAATAGAAAACAAAAACCTTTATAATGTATATATATAGATGATATTCTTGTTTTCTCAACTGAAGTGTATTTTAAAAACTTTATATTTTATATTTTAAATTAGAAATTTATGTATACTTAGTGTATTTTTTAAAAAATTAAGACTAGTATAATAATTGAACAAAACTATTAATATAAGCTTACCTGTAGTTATTTAGTTAGGTTTATTTGTAATTTTGTATGATAAATATGATATTATGGTACTGTTTATTTTTATATATCCAACAAGAATTTATTATTTTTTATTTAAGAGATAGACACTTTTGCAACTTAGAAGTTATTTAAGTAAAATTTATATTATAAATTTTATCTTTCCATATATTTTTAAAATAATCGGTTGAAACAGTTTCTTAAAAATTACATTAAAATCTTATAATAAATTCTTACATATATATTTTATATGTTTAAAACTACAATTTCTTGAAAATTAAATTATTTGTGCTAACACTATAAGATTACCTTCTTTACATACCAAACACTGTATAGGTTGTGTTAGATAATGTAAAATGATCTACCTTATAAGATCTTTTTAGATTTACCCCACGTTGGCTCTAGGTTTCTTGATATAGAGTATGACCAGCTCTCGCGAACGATATTGAGGACCATCGAATCAGATTCCTTTCTCTGATTTCATTCACTTGAAAATCTGAAGAATTTCTTAGACGAATAGGGCTTATGTGATTCGGTCATATTTTTCTTCGCTGATGACCAGCTTTGGATCTGCTGATCCATTATCCGTTTGATAATACACCTTGAAGTTTGTATGTTTCTTAAGTGACTCCATAAGTAATCGTCTATAATTAGTGTGTAAAGACAATGTCTGGTGCTTGTCTCTTTTGTTGTCTCTGCATATGATACAAAAGGAGCACAATTAAATTGATTACAACAGAACTGTTTATCTATTTTGTTAATGTGATTTTGAATCGTAATATTTGAGTCAGAGAACCGGCTTTTAGTCGGAACCAGAGCTTCTCAGCTGAAGTTGATAACACAAATTAAAGATAAAATCAACAAAAATAAAAATAAAAATTATTGAAATTGTAAAGATAGCTTTGATCTTCTTTTCTTCTTTCAAAATTCAGGTGATGCTGATTTACCCTCAAAAGAAGTTCTTCACACCGAAACCATAACAACTTTTTAGGATTTCTTCTTGTGATCTTCACATGTAGTCATCAAAATTTCATGATGAGATTCATCTGCCACTTGGTTTCTGTTTGTGCTATCCTCATTTTTCTTGAGTATGTCTCAACTTTGTTTCAATATATTTTCAGCTAACTTTAATAGAATTCCCTTTACTGAATCACTTGTCCAATTGCAGAAGAATTTGCATCTGCAAGAAATATATAATGTTTTGAAGTTTCAATAAATAATTCAAAAATCCATATTTTAGATTGTTTCAAGCTTTAATGTTTAATAACATACGATATCCTTCCTCATGTTATATTCATGTAAATAGAAGAACACTAATTAAAATTCAAGATCTTGATAGTGTTGACTTTCATGGGAACAAATATAAAGAATACAATTTCAGCATTGCAAGCATCGTATTAACCGTTAACAAGAGAAGATGATAATTGGCCGGACATACCTTATCCACGTGCATGTGAACCACCACCAGCTCCCTGTATTACTTGATATTTTTTGCTTCCCAGAACCTTAGAAGCGGACCTCAGCGTGTGTGAACAGTGACCATCCTTCAAATCGGCAGGAGTGTAAAAATTTGCCATTGGTAGAGTTGATGCTTAATAGTGATTGACCTTGGGATTTGGTTGCATTGAGGCCGTTCATTTCAGGGATGAAATACATTTATAGACAGGGATTCTGGCGGTTACCTTGGTAGATAATGAGGCCGGGTTAATGCTAAGGAGGGGACTTAGTGGAAGGTCGACGTTAATTCTTGCATAAATTGATCTGCTTACAGTAAGCTGAAGACCTTACAGAGGCGTTGATCTAGCTTTCGACCTTCCAAGAGCCAAGTCGGTGAAACGTTAAACGGTGGGGATGAAGAATAACTAACGTAATAAGTATTGGGTCTAAGATAATAATAGTCCACAAATCCTATTGACTCAGAATTGATAAAAAATTTAAAAATATAATAGCCCAGTTAAAAAATTTGATTGTCATAGAACAGAGAAAGAGTGAAAACATAGACGTCAGGTGTCATAATTTAGAATAGAGTATGCTAGGCAGGCTAGGCAGCACAAGGAGAAAAGAGTATAATCTACTTTATTTATATAGATAGATTTGTTGTTCCAGCAAACCTTCTTGCAGAATCTAGTCATACATTGCAATTTTATCACAAATATTGGCGTTTAATTTAAGGAAAGAAGAGTCAATAATCAAACATTGTATTGGAGTTTCACACAACAACTTTAGTCGAGAACTAAAACAGTTATGATAGTATATGTTGGTGTTTTGGGTTCAAGGCGTAAACCCGTCAATCTTAGATCGACTATCGGTCCAAATAATTTGGTGGCCTAAATCACAATAGAAACACAAGAAATTGTCTGAAAAGTGTTAAATCAATTCTTCCACCGGGAAATTTGTAAAATAGTCCATTCATTTTAAAATACTATAACTAACTTTAAGTATTGACAAACAAAGAGAAAATGGGAAGGTAATGGCAATTGTTGGTGATATTTAATCCAGAAGAAAATGCTTCTACCTTTATCAGGGTCTCGTCCTTCTTCTCATGACAAACATTTTCCGTCCTTCCCCTCTTGACAAAAATCTTTTGTCCTACGGGTTGTGTTTTCCTCTTTTCTCTGGGTATAATGGAAAACTTCTACATCGAAGGAGACTTTTCCATATTTCCGAATATGATAGGATTTAACTTAGGTTTTGACTATAATGTCCTATAAAAGAGACGCCTAAACTGATGTACCACACCCGACGTGGATTCATGTGGTTTGAGATTTCTTTATTTTTAGATAATGTTATTTTAAGTTTTGATAATTACAACATGATTGGAGATATGTTCAGATTCCTATATTATTTAGTTTACTTAAAGTCTTAATGATTTGGTGTTATCTAACTAGAGTAGTATAAATAGAGAAATATGTGTTTTTCTATAACTTGATTATTGATTAATAAAAGTTTGAGACTTTTTGACAGCGTGCTGATTAAGGTATATATTCTTACATATACAATCTATCAAATTAACTCTACGAACTACTCTTGCCAATAGATGTCAAACTGCAGTACTTAAGAATCAAATCCACAAAGAGTAAGGCCATACAATAGATTTATTATAATTATAATGGTTAAGCTAGACAACTATCAATAGAGTTTTTAATTGTAAGTTTATCAAAAATAGGAAAACATCTAAATTACTAAGTGTATGCAAATATGAAAAAGCGATAGATCTAGGATTTCTGGTAAGTGAATTATAATGGATAGGATGCATGGAATTATTAATTTGCGAGAACAATAATATTAACTAGTCTGAACTCTTCTGGTCCCAACTCTCGTATGCGGACAGAGAAGTGTACCGTTGATCGACGACTAAGGCCTAGTGTCGATCGATGCTGATCGGACAGGAAGTTAATCCACTATATTAATTAAACCAGCTCTCGCATGTATCTAACAACCTAGCTCAATGGAATCAATTCTGGCACATAACGTACTCTCGTAGTTGTCCATGTCTAAAGTTCAGGTTTATAGTTAGCTACTTTAGAACGCAAGCATTAAACACACTTACAAAGATTGATATTATTTCATCCTAGCAATTCTATTTTGGTGCTAATTCATCAGTACCATTAATAACCCTATATTTAACAAGTGGATTACCGAGACAAGATCAAAGAAAATATGATGAAATGAATAATATCATGCATAAAATAAATAATGGGATTCCAATGCAAATCTCTGAAGGAGTTCAGATCTTCTCTACTAAACTAATAATTCAAGAAAACTAAAAGTTGTAAAAGTAAATATGTCTCCTAAAACATGTTCTCTTGTCGTCTCTCTTTTCCTAAACAATTGTAGAACCATATAAACTAGGTCAAACTCGTCCAGGGGCATTCTTGTGTTTTGTTTTGACTTGGGCTTGAAGTCGGCCAATACTCTACGAGTGGGCCGTCGATGCTCCATCGATTAAAGGTCATGCTTGACTTCAAATCATACTTAGCTGAATGTGAACAGCTACTACATATCTCTTCTGAATGCTTTAGCAAGCTCCATAATCTCCATAATTCTTTGAAATGTACCTCGCCTTGTAAAGACTCTAAAACATAGTCTATACACACATATTATACTCCAAATAGGGTCCAAATAATAGTATAAAACTGGTAAATAACAAGGTATACCAACTCCCCAGACTTAATATTTTGCTTGTCTTCAAGGAAAACAAATGTAGCCTATGAAAGAGGTTTGAAAAGCGGGAACTCACATAATGTATAAGTACTACTATAACCCCTACTATCTCGCAACCACGTCAAATAATGCTAATCAAAGAGAAACTCTATATTCACTATCCTAGTATAGCAACCAATACATTTTTAGCAACTCAACAAATTCTAACCCCAACAATGTGTGATCATTCCTTTATGAATTAGAATAATGGGGAAGGAATCCGATCCTATGTATGCCAAGCCCCAAATTAAGCAAAGCAGTCATTATTAGGTTGGATATAAGCTTTAGTTCCTTCAAATTTTCTTACTAAGTGCTATCTAATGGTAGGATGATCCACATTGGCATCTCTAGTAATCTCTGCAATCAACAAGTCTAAGAGCGGTTAGTGTGGTTAGTAATCTCTGCAATCCATTTCTTGACTCAATAATTTTTTTTTGAAAAAACTAAGTAAATAAAACAAATAAAAAATCAAAATAAACCTCCCCCAGACTTAAATAACATTGTCCCTAGTGTTATCCCGTCCAGTTCAGTTAAGTTAAAGTTACCTAACTCTGTAAGGAGTATCAACCAATGGTGAGTGATGAGTGTCAACCGATGGTGGACCATACAAGACGTCGATTGATGGTGGACCATCCAAGACGTTGACCGATTATGAAGTGTTGATGTCGACCGATGGTGTGTTTGAAATTTTCTACTCCTTCTTTGAACACCTACACAATTAAATAGAAACTGTAATTAATAACTACATAATAAAAAACAAATTAAAACTTGCTACACAGTGCTTGGTTATACTCTTAAGCTAGACGTTTGGACTTCTAGACTAGGAAGGTGGCTCATCGAACCAACGTAGAAAGCATGTATCCACATACTCTCTGTCCGTCTGATACCATGCACTGATTAAGCTCCTCACAGCTTCTTATCCTCTGGGTCTCCGGTTATCCAACCTTGTTTGAGAAGTCTCCATTGAACTCATCCTTTCTTGGAGTGTTTGAATGCATCCCTTCAGCTTGTTAAGCCTGGCATCTGAAATGTCATCCAGTTTCTGGTAGATATCATTTCTTATCAAGTCTTGAGAAAGGTAAACATCACCAAGCTCATCTTCCAATAACTCCTCTGTTACTAGCCTCTGCCAAAATGTTGTGGGATGAGTATCGATCGATGGCCAATTGTTGCCGTCGGTTTATACTGAACTAACTGCTCCAATCGAGTGTTGTTGTTGAATAATCTGATGAGTGTAGTCCATATTCTGCTTCATCTCTTCAATGCACGTGGTTAACCAGCCAATGTTGTCGTGAACGG
The DNA here is from genome assembly GCA_905132885.1 of Moricandia moricandioides. Taxonomy (NCBI): domain Eukaryota; kingdom Viridiplantae; phylum Streptophyta; class Magnoliopsida; order Brassicales; family Brassicaceae; genus Moricandia; species Moricandia moricandioides. The sequence continues at coordinate 197,601 of CAJHQQ010000201.1, read as the reverse complement.
GTGGTACATGTCATCAATCCTCTTGTGATAGTCATCCATAATCATCTCCCGGGCTCTGTAAATTCCATGTACCATGTTGTCAACCTCTTGAGTGTTGTAAGTTGATGAGTCTGGTCTGGCCCTGCGAATGTCTGCCGCATACTCTGGCAAACATAGATGAGTATATTCATGCATGTTGGCTTGCTCAAGAATCTCCCTGATGTCCTCCTTATAAACATTAACGATTCTTCCATCAATGGCTCGTGCTTTTCTGTGCTCATCTCTGTAGACTCCGTGCTCATCTCTGTAGACTCCGTGCACATCTCTGTAGACTCCGTGCTCATCTCTGTAGACTCCTATTGAAATCTTCTCCCGTTGTTGCTGTCAAAAGCTCTGTATCCATATTCGGTGAGACCGTCAATCGATGGTGGACGTGTCTTGTAGATCGATGCTGTATCTATGGTTTGTTCAACCGGGTGAAGCCTTTATATTTATAGAACTCAAATGTATCGTGCTCAGTTGCTTATTCTTGGTAAAGCTCTGTATAATCTGGGTTGGTTTGTTGTGATGACAACTCACGGTATTTCTGTTTGGTGTAGACAATATCTTTTGGATTATCTTCTTCGTTCTGATATCTGGCGTGAGTGTCGGTTGATGGTTGAGTTTTGGAATCGACCGATTGTTGTCAGCTGAGACCGTCGATTAACTTCTGAGGATGAGTGTCGATCGATGCTAAATCCGCAAACTCTTTCTTTATCTTGGAATCACATAAGCATGTGTCAGTAAGACCTGCTTCTTCCATGGCAAGACCACTGTACTCAATAAGTTCTTCTGCCTTATAGTTCTCATCATACTTTTGGTCAGACAAATCAAATCCGAAATCAGGATAGTGAGTGTCGATCGATACTGAAGGGTGGGTGTTGACCGATTGTTTAATTGTGTCACTGTTGACTGATTTTTTGGGTTGGGTGTCGATTGATGCTCCATCATCCGACTCCTCCTTCTGCTCATAGTCTCGTAACATGTAGCAATCAATCATGGGTTATCACCCAATTCTATCAGAGTAGCCTTGTTCTTTGACTTTAACAGGTTCATAAAAATTATTTGAATCTATTAAGAATAAATACAACATGTTTGTTTTCATGTCGCTGATAGCTTCCACTATGTCCATGACTGCTCTTCCAAGAAGTAACGAAGAGTTCCAGTCAATCTTGATATCCATCACATGGAAGTCTACTTGGACTAAGGCGTTGCAAATCTGCATTGGGACGTCTCTAGCTTTGCCTCCTGAATTCACCTTGGAGCAGTCCACAAAAGTGAATGAATCATTGTAAGGCTCCACTTTCAGGCTCAGCTTCTATGCCATAGCTCTAGGCATGATGCTGACTGCTGATCCAGTATCGCAGAGGGCATTGGGATACTCCTGGCCTTTGACAAAACATGGAGTCACGAACTTCCGAGGGTCACTTTTCTTCTTGAGAGTGATCTATGCTTCAGCTTCTCTCTAAGTTCATTGAATATGTGCTCTATGTCCTCATCTGTCTCGTTGGATTCCCTGAAAAACAACCACAATCTATGAGTATAGTATGCTTCATCAAATGGAGTATCTAAAGGAATTTTGAAAACTCTTTTGGAAAAGCCATCCCTCTCTTTTTCAGTTGCTTCTCTGTGCAGATATTTAGGGATCTTCTGCTTCCTTCTGGAGTGTCTTTATGTTATCAATGGCTCAGGTGTATTGGCATTCTGTTATGGAGTCACCCTACTCGGATGTCTGACAAACAAGCTTGCATTTAGACTTGGTAGACAAACTGGTTATACTGTTGAAGACTGTCGATCGTTGTTGACGTCTCGATATCAATCAATGTTCGAAGACTCACATAAAGCTACATATTCTGAGGGATTCGTCGATCGATTCTCATCAATGGGTGTCGGTCGACACTAGTGAGAACTACCAAAAGACATAGCATTTTCTACTCGTAAATCTTCCTCTAAGAGTCGTTCTTTCTTCACCTCTTTCCAAAATCATCACCTATCAATGCACTAACATGGTGTTTCTGCCCAGCTTCCTCCTTCTCTTTACGGTTTCATGTCTCTAAATTGCTTCACTTTTCTGGACAACTTGACTTTCCAACTTCTTGACATGAGTGCTGAGAGTGTCAAACTTTGTGTTGAGGTTGATATTGACATTGGGTGTGTTTATTGTTCTAGCAGGGTATAAATATCCTAAAAATTAACTATCAAATTAACCCTTAATCCTAATACAAAAAAAAATACTCTTGCCACGAGAGATCATGTGTAGTACTTAGGGATCGAATCCACATAGAACAATGGCGCACAATAGATTTCTTATTTCTAAAGACTAAGCTAGGTGATTATATATATATTGGTAACAAGTAATCAATTTAAGGAAATATTCCTTATTAGAAGGTATAGATGCAATATGGAAATATGCTAGTAATGTAAATATGGAAATATGCTAATAATCTAACTAGATGTAAATGTAAATATGCTAGATTTAGAGTTTCAAGCTTCATGAATTATAGGGGATAAGATGCATAGATATGTAAATATTCTAGAACTCAAATATTAATTATTCTGACCCTTTTAACTCCAACTCTCTTATGCGAGCAAAAGGAAAGATCATCGATCGACGGTTAAGGCCTGATGTCGATCGACGGTGAAATCAGAAGGAAGTGTGAACGAGATTTGATATATTCACCAAGTTAATTAGACCATCTCTCGCATGCGCCTAAATAACTAGTTCAATGGAGTCTATTTTGGCATAAAACCTACTCTTGTAGTTGTTCATATCCTACTTTGAGATCCTAGTTAGCTACTCTAGAATGCAAGCATTAAGCACAACTAAATTGATGGATATTAACTTAACCTAGGAATCCTACTTTTGGGCTAATCCATGATTGCTATCATTCAATCCTAAATCTAACCGGTAACGACTCAGACATAATCAAAGTAAGAATAATTATCTAAATATAATGTATAGATAAAATATTGGGTTTCCAATACAAATCTCCCTAAAGAGTTATTAATCTTCTCCTCTAAATAAATCCTAAAACTACAATGGAATGCTGGTGCACACACACACTTGCCACACACCTTGGCACCCCTCTTCTGGTGCAATATATAAAGTATAAATATAAAACCCTAAAATCTAGGTTAAAACTCGTCCATGGGTAATCTTGTAATCTTGTGTCTCGTCTCTAACTTGGGCTTGAAATTGGCTGTCTGCAATTTGGTCATCGATGGATGGCAGATGTGCAACATCGATCGACTTTGTTCATGTAACATCGGTCAACGCCAAGGTAGTGTCGTCGATCGACGACAGTCTTGTACTTGGACTCTCCCAATGATCAACTACGGATTATTGTCCTCTAAATGCTCCAAAAGCTCCAAGTATCTCCATATATATCCAAAACGTACCTGGACCTGTAAAAACCTTAAAACATAGCCTAGACATACATAATAGACCCTAAATAGGGCCTATAACATGATCTAAACCTGGTAAGAAATAGGTTATATCAGATATACAAAGCATATATCTTGCCATTGAAATTCACAGTCATCTGCTGCTGCTTCTCCAATACTTTGTCAACCATAGCTTCTAACTTCCTCTCCTGAGTTTCTGAATGTGGGTTGTGATAAGAAGATCCAAAGGTCCTGTTGTTGGTAGTTGGACCTCTGCTGCTGTGAACTCTGGTTGTAATTGCTCATGTTCCCGCCATAAGAGTTTATGTTGTTACTCTGATCTTCTTGTCTCTGAAAACTGTTTCCACCAATAAAATCTTCTTCTTCTTCTTCTTGTTCTTCTTTTTCTTCTTCTTCTTCTTCTTCTTCTTCTTCTTCTTCTCAATAAGCCTTGTTGCTTCTTCTAGACTCCTAGTGCTGAAATTCCATTCAATAGCCGTAACTAAAGCCATCTAGTATTGTAGATAAATGCCTCTGAAAAAGGTGTTAAGTAGTTGCACCTAGTTGAAACCGTGTTGTGGACAGTCTCCCTCTTATGACTTTAATCTGAACGAAGAATTTCTAAATGATTCTCTAGGTTCCTGTGTGAAGGTGGGCGATTCTGTTTTTTAAGTTCTCTGCTCGCGCATCATCAAAGAAATTGCGCATGAACGCATTTTTGATATTTGTCAACGATGTCAGAGATCCTGGTGGTAGTTGTGTAAGCCAATGTGAAGCTTCTCCAGCGAGTGAGTGAGTACTTGAAGAGCTTACAGAACAGATAGTCCTCAAGGACTCCATTGGCTTTAATATCAGATACAAGATCCTCAAACCGCTCCAGGTGATCCATTGGATGCTCATGTCGCGATCCATGGTAGGGTGTCTGCGCAACAAGTGCAAAGAAGGACAATTTAATCTCCAAAGATTTCCTTTCAAAAGTTGGAGGACGAATAGCGGATCTGTTACCATAGAACTGATCTGGATGATTGCATTCTGCCAGTGTCCGTTGAGCAGCTTGAGCATTAGCTTCAGGTTGAGATACTGCAGCGTCTGCTTCTACTTATGGTTCAGTGATTGACGTCTTGATGTCAATCAATGTTCGAAGACTCACATAAAGCTACATATTCTGAGGGATTCGTCGATCGATTCTCATCAATGGGTGTCGGTCGACACTAGTGAGAACTACCAAAAGACATAGCATTTTCTACTCGTAAATCTTCCTCTAAGAGTCGTTCTTTCTTCACCTCTTTCCAAAATCATCACCTATCAATGCACTAACATGGTGTTTCTGCCCAGCTTCCTCCTTCTCTTTAAGGTTTCATGTCTCTAAATTGCTTCACTTTTCTGGACAACTTGACTTTCCAACTTCTTGACATGAGTGCTGAGAGTGTCAAACTTTGTGTTGAGGTTGATATTGACATTGGGTGTATTTATTGTTCTAGCAGGGTATAAATATCCTAAAAATTAACTATCAAATTAACCCTTAATCCTAATACAAAAAAAAATACTCTTGCCACGAGAGATAATGTGTAGTACTTAGGGATCGAATCCACATAGAACAATGGCGCACAATAGATTTCTTATTTCTAAAGACTAAGCTAGGTGATTATATATATATTGGTAACAAGTAATCAGTTTAAGGAAATATTCCTTATTAGAAGGTGTAGATGCAATATGGAAATATGCTAGTAATGTAAATATGGAAATATGCTAATAATCTAACTAGATGTAAATGTAAATATGCTAGATCTAGAGTTTCAAGCTTCATGAATTATAGGGGATAAGATGCATAGATATGTAAATATTCTAGAACTCAAATATTAATTATTATGACCCTTTTAACTCCAACTCTCTTATGCGAGCAAAAGGAAAGATCATCGATCGACGGTTAAGGCCTGATGTCGATCGACGGTGAAATCAGAAGGAAGTGTGAACGAGATTTGATATATTCACCAAGCTAATTAGACCATCTTCGCATGCGCCTAAAAAACTAGTTCAATGGAGTCTATTTTGGCACAAAACCTACTCTTGTAGTTGTTCATATCCTACTTTGAGATCCTAGTTAGCTACTCTAGAATGCAAGCATTAAACACAACTAAATTGATGGATATTAACTTAACCTAGGAATCCTACTTTTGGGCTAATCCATGATTGCTATCATTCAATCCTAAATCTAACCGGTAACGACTCAGACATAATCAAAGTAAGAATAATTATCTAAATATAATGTATAGATAAAATATTGGGTTTCCAATACAAATCTCCCTAAAGAGTTATTAATCTTCTCCTCTAAATAAATCCTAAAACTACAATGGAATGCTGGTGCACACACACACTTGCCACACACCTTGGCACCCCTCTTCTGGTGCAATATATAAAGTATAAATATAAAACCCTAAAATCTAGGTCAAAACTCGTCCATGGGTAATCTTGTAATCTTGTGTCTCGTCTCTAACTTGGGCTTGAAATTGGCTCTCTACGATTTGGTCATCGATGGATGGCAGATGTGCAACATCGATCGACTTTATTCATGTAACATCGGTCAACGCCAAGGTAGTGTCGTCGATCGACGACAGTCTTGTACTTGGACTCTCCCAATGATCAACTACGGATTATTGTCCTCTAAATGCTCCAAAAGCTCCAAGTATCTCCATATATATCCAAAACGTACCTGGACCTGTAAAGACCTTAAAACATAGCCTAGACACACATAATAGACCCTAAATAGGGCCTATAACATGATCTAAACCTGGTAAGAAATAAGTTATATCAGATATACAAAGCATATATCTTGCCATTGAAATTCACAGTCATCTGCTGCTGCTTCTCCAATACTTTGTCAACCATAGCTTCTAACTTCCTCTCCTGAGTTTCTGAATGTGGGTTAAGAAGATCCAAAGGTCCTGTTGTTGGTAGTTGGACCTCTGCTGCTGTGAACTCTGGTTGTAATTGCTCATGTTCCCGCCATAAGAGTTTATGTTGTTACTCTGATCTTCTTGTCTCTGAAAACTGTTTCCACCAATAAAATCTTCTTCTTCTTCTTCTTCTCAATAAGCCTTGTTGCTTCTTCTAGACTCCTAGTGCTGAAATTCCTTTCAATAGCCGTAACTAAAGCCATCTAGTATTGTAGATAAATGCCTCTGGAAAAGGTGTTAAGTAGTTGCACCTAGTTGAAACCGTGTTGTGGACAGTCTCCCTCTTATGACTTTAATCTGAACGAAGAATTTCTAAATGATTCTCTAGGTTCCTGTGTGAAGGTGGGCGATTCTGTTTTTTAAGTTCTCTGCTCGCGCATCATCAAAGAAATTGCGCATGAACGCATTTTTGATATTTGTCAACGATGTCAGAGATCCTGGTGGTAGTTGTGTAAGCCAATGTGAAGCTTCTCCAGCGAGTGAGTGAGTACTTGAAGAGCTTACAGAACAGATAGTCCTCAAGGACTCCATTGGCTTTAATATCAGATACAAGATCCTCAAACCGCTCCAGGTGATCCATTGGATGCTCATGTCGCGATCCATGGTAGGGTGTCTGCGCAACAAGTGCAAAGAAGGACAATTTAATCTCCAAAGAGTTCCTTTCAAAAGTTGGAGTACGAATAGCAAATCTGTTACCATAGAACTGATCTGGATGATTGCATTCTGCCATTGTCCGTTGAGCAGCTTGAGCATTAGCTTCAGGTCGAGATACTGCAGCGTCTGCTTCTACTTATGGTTCAGTGATTGCAGCCCCCCGATCATCAATTCTCAGACCTGTTGCATTACGCAGATGACCTTCAAGGTCATACAGGTCTCTTCTCTCATCTCGTAGTGAGACTAAAGTCGCAACCATCTGATCCTGTGAACTACCGTCGATCTCTGTGTCGGTGTTGTCGATTGATGTTGGTGAAGAAGCATGGATCGGCGGTTGAGTGTTGTTGTCGATCGATGCTTCTCATATCTTTTTGCGGATCGAGCATTCGATTACAACTGGATATGAGAAGAGAAATTCATGGTTCTTGTTGCTTCTGGTGCTAGGCATGCACATTGAAGACAAGAAAAATAAATTATCAGTAAGTTGCAATAAAGAAAAAGGCCTAGACTAAACCTAGAAAAATAAATCTAATGGCGATCCTTGCTCCCTGGCAACGGCGCCAAATTTGATAGCATGCAGGTTGAAGTCTATGTTCTTAAATATGCAATCTATCAAATTAACCCTACGAATTACGCTTGCCAAAAGAGGTCAAATTGCAGTACTTAAGGGTCGAATCCACAAAAAACGAGGGCACACAATAGATTTATTATAATTCAAATGGTTAAGCTAGACAAACTGTAAATATATGTTTTAATTGTAAGTCTATGAGGAATAGGAAAATATATAAATTACTAAGTGTTTGAAAATATAAAAAAAGTGATAAATCAAGGGTTTATGGCAAGTGAATTATAATGGATAGGATGCTGAGAATTATTAATATGCGAGAACAATAATATTAACTAGCCTGACCTCCTCTTGCCTCAACTCTCGTATGCGGACATAGAAGTGTACCTTCAATCGATGGCTAAGGCCTACGACCGATCGACACTGATCGGACATAAGTTCGTCCACTATGTTAATTAAACCAGCTCTCGCATGTATCTAACAACCTAGCGCAATGAAATCAATTTTGGCACAGAACGTACTCTCGTAGTTGTCCATGTCCTAAGTTCAAGTTTCTAGTTAGATACTCTAGAACGCAAGCATTAAACACAATTCAAAAGATTGATATTACTCTATCCTAGCAATCCTATTTTGTGGTTAATTCATCAGTATCATTAATAACCCTAAATTTAACAAGTGAATTACTTAGAGATGATCAAAGAAAACATGATGAACTGAATAATATAATGCATAAAATTAATAATGAGGTTCCAACACAATCTCTGAAGGAGTTCAGATATTCTCCCCTAAACTACTAATGCAAGAAAACTAAAAACTGTAAAAATAAATGTGTCTCCTAAAACGTGGTCTTTTGTCGTCTCCCTTTGCGTAAACAATGGCAGAACCATACGAACTAGGTAAAAACTCGTCAAGGGGCATTCTCGTAGTTTTTCTTGACTTGGGCTTAAAGTCGGTCAATACTCTGCGAGTGGGCGTCGATCGAGAACAAGGATGCTCCGTCGCTCGACGATCATGCTTGACTTTGCCTCATACTTAGCTGAATGTGAACAACTACTGGTGATATCTCTTCTGAATGCTCTAGCATGCTCCATTGTCTTCATAATGCTCCGAAACATACATGAACATGTAAAGACTTTAAAACACAGTTTAGACATACATAATAGACTCCAAATAGGGTTCCAATGATAGTCTAAAACTGGTAAATAACAAAGCATATTACTTTCTTATCTTCAAATCGCCTCACCGTTGTACAATCTCTTTCGAGCTTGAAACCGAGTCGTCGGATAATGCAGTCTCGTGTTGATTGATTTCTCTGTTTATCCAATATCCCGCTGCAACAGTCAGAGCCAGAGGATCTTAATATGTCGGAAGAGAAATATCTTCATGAACAACCGGGTAAGCATAAAAAGGTGTTACAGGGAGTACTAGTTAAATTTCAGTATGATTTGAACAACACAATGCAAATCGCGATTGGAGTAGCGGTAAATACGGTTATCGAAACGCAAAATCTTGCGCAAAGGTTGCCTTGTCGTAAAAAACACATCTTTGAAGACTATAAGGAAATTGATGTCATTGATGAGAGATCGTTTGCAAGGAACTATGACGTCTAGTTCAGCAAAATTTTTCTTTACGATTATGGCATGGCAATGAAATTTGGAGAATTGTTACGATCAAGTCAAAGACTTCGCCAGCGAGCCCATCTATGATGTCTATGATGATGAACCATATGTGGAGACAGTCTATGATGTTTACCGTGATAAAATTCAAATTCAAATTCAAGATGAAAACAATGAATGTGATCTTCAAAAAGGAGAGAACATATTTTTAGCACTGTCACCGCAAGCTGTATCTGTTGACAAGAATGGTGAAATTACATCTTCCCAATTTCTGGTGGAGTTGGAGAGCGTTGATAACTCTCTGGCATATCTTCACCGGCATGTCGATCCTGAGTTACCAAATAGCGATTGTTGGGAGTTTCTTCAGAGGAGACACATCTTGACTACAAATTCAATGGTGATCCGGATTTTGGTTTAAATCACAAAAATGGATGAAGGATGCTTATATAGATGAATTGTGGGCTAATAGCTATGTAGTTGATCCATATATTCCTGCAAGTCCGTCAAAAATTACTTTTTCAAAAAAACATCCATCTATGGATTCTTATACACAATATTTTTCTGACTATGTGATGACAAACAAAAAATTTCCCAGAGTTCTTTAATCTTTTGTTTCATGACCTGTTATTTTGTGACTTTGCACCTGATGATGTCATTGCACCAATTTTAATGTTTCAGATGCAAGGGCTTACGTTTACATTTGCAGTGGCACTTACAATATATTTGTTAGGAATTTTGCAGAGATTGAATTTGATACTAAATAGTGCATCAAAGTATTTGTCTTTCGATCATAGTAGATTGCAGGAAGAAGAGGCCATCAACTTGGTTCTAAGTTGCTATCTTTTGTATCTTTCTAGCTTTGAGAGAGGATTAGATACATTTAGCACTATTAATAAGAAGCTTTTGTCTTTGTTGTAAAGGGAGATTTATGAATGATGTTCAAAGAATTTGATGATGTTCTGCTCTTGCTCTACTACACTTAGTCATGATTTTCCATGTACAAGTATGGCGTTAGTGTTACAGACTCGTGTGACCTTGGTGTTCTTTCACGGTTATATTATTTTGCACATATCGTTACCTTAGTTTTTTTCATATCAGAATGATATTGTGAGTGATGTTAAGCTACATAGGCTTCCAACCTAAAACCAATTGGTGATAAGTGGATTGACCTATCTATCTTATATAAGATAGACCACTCTACTTATCGTCAATTGATTTTAATTTGGAAGCCCATAATAAACTCGAATTTAACATGGTATCAGAGCCACCTGATATTGGGCCACTCAGTGGATGTTGTTCCCACATTTGTCCATGCATGAACGTGAGGGAGAGTGTAAATGAATGAAACTAAGTCCCACATCGGTAGTTGGAGAAATAATTAAGTAATATATAAAGGGTTAGGACCAATCTACTTATCACCAATTGATTTTAAGTTGGAAGTCCATGATAAACCCGAATTTAACATGATACCATGTTAAGCTAGATGGGTTTCCAACCTAAAACCAATTGGTGATAAGTGGATTGACCCATCTATCTTATATACTAGTTAATATCCCTTTCAACTTTCGATGTGGGACACTTTGTATCTAATAATCCCCCTCGGAATGTTTGGGCAAAGATCGATAGACCATCTTTGGACCAGATCGATGAGGATCGGGTTGAACTTTGTGGATCGATGGCTTTGATACCATGTTAAGGTAGATGGACTTCCAACATAAAACCAATTGGTTTTAGGTTGGGTTTGGTTTTACATTAGAATCCCATCTATCTTAACATGTGACAGAAAAGATTTATGCGCCGTTAAGTTTCAGGGAGAGACCTACTATGTTTTTTCCCTTATTTAGTGTGAAATTGGTTATGATTATCTTCAGTGACCTACTATTTTCAGAGTTTCTGGGGTTATCCCGAATTTCACACTACCACCCAATATTTGATATTTTCTTTGGTCCCACGAGTTTTGCGGACATAGAGAAGTACAAGCTTGCCATCAAGTGGGAATTTCTCATAGTTAGTGTGGTCACCTACATTTGTACTTCGATGGACAATGTCAACGTGAAGGTTGGAGTATTCAGTTATTCTACTTGTTTGCAACTTTTTTGAGGGACTCCAAAAGTTTGGGCGAGTTTTCCATTCACGCTTACGATCGTACTAGTGGTTTTTGTTTTTGATTTGTTTTGTTCCCTATCATCATCATCATCACGAAGATGATGCAATTGGCTAAGGTATGTGTAGCATATAGCGCCTTTGAGATTTTTGAGCATTTATGTCCACATGATCTACTCTTTATTGGATCAAAGGCTTTGTGGTCTGATGTGGAGTTTTATTTCACTTTCAAATTAACCCTATATTCTCACTTTACTCTTTCAAATAAGAGGTTCAGTGTAGTACTTAGGGATCGAATCCATAGAGACTCTAAGATTGCACAATAAATTTATTATTTTTGAATTAAGGCTAGATTAATTATAACAATAACAATAAAAGTGACTTTTAAGATTGACTTGGTTTGTGAAGATTAATTTATGGCTTTGGACTTAGGGGAAACTCACAGGTAGATTTTAATAATGCAGATTAATAGATTGCTAGGGTTTTATTAAGTATCGTTCTGAATTTAAACCTTAGAGTTTAGGAGATCACTCTCGCGCATCTCGGCTGAGCGTCAATCGATAGCAATACTATGGCGTCGATCGATGGTCATTCTAAGCAATATTATTTTTTTTGGTTTAATAGATTCTCTAAACTCCTAATTCAACTCTCGCTTGTTACTAGTTAGTTAGATTGTTTAAGATAGATTCCAGGTTATAATCATGTTCTCGCTTGCGCTATAGAACCCTAATTTCTAAGATTGAAGTGATCAAATTCAACTTAGCATTGAGTGCAACACTATAAAATAATTTAAATTTGGCCAGGGACTTGTCTTGCAATTGATGAGACTTCTGGGTAAAACTTGTAGTTTTCCAATATTTATGCTGACTTCATCGTCGATCGACGCACAGTGTGTGACATCGATGGATGGTCCATTCATAATTCTGGATCCGACTATGGGTTTTTGCTGAGCAGTCCTAATTGTTTCAAAATAGTCCAAAAGCTCCAATTGCTTCCAATAAGTACCTAGACTTGTAAATGCTCTAAAACAATGTCAAATGCATATAAATGACTCTAAATATACTATATATATCATAGGTAAAATAGGTAAAATCCATAGTATATCAACTCCCCCATACTTAACCTTTTGCTTGTCCTCAAGCAAAAAAAGCTTGTGTGAGAAGTTTCGAAAAACGAAAAACTCACATACTGTCTAAGTATAACTATCACCTTACTTTCTTGCAGCCACATCCTATCAAGACAATCACAGAGAAACTTTATATACACTATCCTAGTATAGCAACCAAACCCATTCTACCAACAACTTAGCGAATATCAATCTGACTCGCCCCTCTACTGATTTTTTTTCTTTGCATAAAATAAAATTGCAGGCTTTACCTTGGGAGTATCGATCAGAGGATACATGGACTCCTACCTCTGCAAGTATCTGAACACACATATAGTATTCTCTGATTTCTTCCTCTCTCTCTTCTCACTTCTTCTCAGTCAATGTCTCCCTTCTTTTTGAGGGTATCATTTTTTTAATTAACTGAGATATTTGGATAGGCTTCCATGAATCAAGCCCTAATGGTTTTTTGCCACCAGATCATGTTCACTTCTTTTTGACCTTTTTATATCTTTTTAAGATCATATGAATCAAGCTTTAATGGTTGTAGCCACCAAATTATGTTCGACTCCTTTTAAATCTGAAGGGGCGAGAGAGAGGAATCAGAAGCACACAGTTACCTTCCAGACTTGCATAAGGAATCCGATCCAATGTATACCAAATCCCAAAGCAAGCAAATAATGTCAGGATTAGTGTTGGAAATCAGCTTCGGTTCCTCCAAACTTTCTAAGCAAGTGTGATATAGTGGCATGATGATCCACTTTGTTATCTCTAGTAATCTCTGCAAATAACTTTCTAAGAATAGTGCTTATAGCATGGTTAGTCAATATTAAATTTCTTATCATAGTCCTCTTCTTGACTCAATAAAACTTTTTGAAAAACTTATATAAATATAAATAACACTCAAAAACAATAATATAACATTAGCAAACCTCCCCCAGACTTAAATTACACTGTCCCCAGTGTAATCCGCCTCGGATTGGTTATGAGAAAATAAATCATAAGTAAATAGTGTTAGAGATAATCGAATATACCAACACTGTTAAGTGTATCGATCGATGGCAGTAGGGGAACGTCGACCAATGGTAGACCCTTATCAACGATCGATGATGAACGTGTGGTGTCGATCGATGGGTAATTCGAGCTATCGGGATGCCTTCATATATTGAATTAAGTAATAATATATAGGGTTTTTAATGATTTAAACCCCCAACTATTTTTAAATCGGATGGAAAACCGCCAACTAAAATTTTATGTTTTTAAACCCTCAACTATTAAACCGTTAACGCCGTTAACCCTCCGTTAACAAAACCGTTTTATCTGAATGGAGACCCGTTAAATTAAAATGTGGCGTTTCACGAAATACTTAAAATCAACAAATTTCTTAGTTATTTAAACCCTCAACTATTTTTAAATCAGATGGAAAACCCTCAACTAATATGTTTTTAAACTCTCAACTATTGAATCTTTAATACCTTTAACCCTCCGTAAATAAAATCGTTTCTTCTGAATGGAAACCCGTTAAACTTGAACGCAACATTTCATTTAATCACGGAAACAACGAGATGCTTAAACCCCTTTTTATCATTGGGCATGAACAATCACGATTATCCCCAAATCAAAAAAAATAATAGGATTCTTCTTCCTTTTCAAGAACCATAGAAAATGAAATAAGTTAAAAATCTCTGTTGTTTCTAATACTAATTGTTTCTTTCATGTGCATTTATTTATCAAAAGGAAAAATTTGGAATGTTAAGTAACTTAGGTTATCCATCTCTTCACACTCAAAATTTTACCTAAAATTTATCAAAAAGATGAACATGAGAGAAATAATTAGGATTAGAAACAACAGAGTTTTTCTTACTTATCTCACATTCGATGGTTTTTGAAAAGGATAAAATACCTTTTTTATTTGGGGATGAATGAAGAATGTCTCTTGCCCATTGATAAAGAATGTTTAAGAATCTCTTGTCGTTTTTGTAATAAAATGAAACAATGCGTTCTCCGTTTAAAAAATGTTTTTTAAATAAAGTTAAAGACATCAAAGATTAATAGTTGAGGGTTTAAAAACATAAAATTTTAATTTGGGGCTGAAAGTTTAAATCACTAAGATATTCATAAGTATTGCATGTAATTTTCAAGTTAACGAAGGGTTAACGACATTAAAGGTTTAATAGTTTGAAGGTTTATAAACATAAAATTTTAGTTGAAGGTTTTCCATCTGATTTAAAAATAGTTGGAGGTTTAAATCACTATAAACCCTAATATATATAAAGTTAAAAACTGGTTAAGCTATGTTAGAAAGCCATCGATCGATAGCAACAAGTGGGCGTCGATCGATGGTAGGCTATCAGACTGAATCATGTGTGTCTACTCTCCATTATGATCATCTCTCTTTAGGTTAGCTCTGTTAGACACTCAAACACATGGTGAAAATAGGATCAAACAGTGATAAATAAATAAGTAGTCGAAAGTATAAATGCAGCTAAAATATAGAAACATAAGTAATAGTCTGAAAGGGAGATGAAGTAAAAGAAAAATGAGTATCGAAAAAACTACTCCTCATCGGACGTATCCTGGTCCTGCTGCTGCGGCTGTGGTGCTGGAGGCGATCTGGCTCATGTCTTGGGGCGGCTGAAGCACTGGCATCGCGACATGGTCTCTAGTCTGGCCCATATCGCTCGAAGCGCGTCCACCATAACCCCCTGGAAAGTACCATGGTCGTGTATGGGCAGCTCTGGAATCATGGGGAAGGCTGGAGGAGGTGGAGGTGGCTGTGCTGGCTCGTCTGCCCCTGCTGCTGCGAACGGGTGCAATGGGCGGAGACCTCCTCTGTGGCGCACTCTGAGAGGTGCAGTGTGGATGTGGCGCTCAGCTGGGTGGAACGCGAGGCACTGTAAATTGTCAGAGAAATTTTTCATCTCTCGCAGCGGTAATGGTATCATCCTCGGTCCCTCGTCATCCACAAAGGACCAAAAGCGTCCCTCATTCAGCCACTGGTCCCTTGTCAGGTGACCCTCATCCATGAAGCACAGTCCTCTCTCCACCGAAGCTCCCTCGAGACTGATGTCAAGAAAAGTGAAGATCGGTGTTAGGAGGCTCCCTATCGTCTCCCTCTTTGTGCCCGAACCGTGGAAGGGTTTGTCCTTCAAGGACGCCAGCTGCTCCACAAATATAGCTCCTATGTTCACCTGCTGTTTGGTCTCTGGTGTAACAAAGAGCTCGTCATCGAGCCCAACTAATTCCCTGACGAAATAGTATTAAAGTGTCAGCTCCTGAACCCGAACCTTGTTGGGTTCCATCTTGCACAACACGGTGTTGGCAAGGACCTTCAGAAAGTAGCGAAGAGTGGGGTGACGGACGTCCTTCTAAGTGGCTGATCACGAGTCAAAATGGCTTGTCCCGATGAGGCCTGAGAAAGTAGGAAGACTAGGAAAAGGAGCTACTGCACAAGCACTGGTACCAATGTCAAAGCCTTAGATCTCTCACAGATGTGGGATGGGGATCCTGTACCAGATGCCTCTGATGAAGAAGGTCAGGGTGGCCTCATGTGCCACCTTCGCCCTGGGGCTCTTGTAGAGAACATGAGCTGTGGAGATACAATGCCTCACCAGGCCTGGGTAGAGAGGATATGGCTTAGTAGCCATGGTGCCTAATCCGAGCTCCTACACCATCTGTTTGAAGTCGTTGTAGAGCCCCAGTTTCTTCAAGGTTCGCTTGTTAGTAAACTTGGTTGGCTCGATGGTGACGCCTTTCCAGGCGTTGTAATAGAGACTGTCAAAATCGTCCCACTCCTCACCCCGGCAACGACACCAAATTTGATGTGGGGTTTTATTTCACTTTCAAATTAACCATATATTCCCATTTTACTCTCTCAAATAAGAGGTTCAATGTAGTACTTAAATATCGAATCCAAAGAGACTCTAAGATTGTACAATAGATTTATTATTTTTGAATTAAGGCTAGATTAATTATAACAATAATAATGAAAGTGACTTTTAAGATTGATTTGGTTTGTGAAACTCTCAGGTAGATTTTAATAATGCAGATTAATAGATTGCTAGGGTTTTATTAAGTATCGTTCTGAATTTAAACCTTGGAGTTTAGGAGATTACTCTCGCACATCTTGGCTGAGCGTCAATCGATAGCAATACTATGGCGTCGATCGATGGTCATTCTAAACAATATTATTTTCGTGGTTTAATAGATTCTCTAAACTCCTAATTCAACTCTCGTTTGTTACTAGTTATTTAGATTGTTTAAGATAGATTCCAGGTTATTATCATGCTCTCGCTTGCGCTATAGAACCCTAATTTCTAAGATTGAAGTGATTAATTTCAACTTAGCATTGAGTACAACTTAAACAAAGAGTCAAGAAGATTACCCTAACAATTCTATAAAATCACCAATACATTACTACCATTGAATAACCCTAAATCTAATAGAGAACTACTCAGACATAGCAATAAAAAACATCATTAAATTATGAATAAAAATTGCATATAATGGAATGAGTAAAAAGATAAGGAGTTCAGGATCTTCTCTGTATGATGATAAGATATTTATCTCCAATAGATGTAGCAAATGTGTTGCAACTCTAAAAACTCTGGTGTCCCTTTGTGGCTGCCTAATTTCTGAATAATAAGCTTAGAGTTTAGCAAAGATAGAAAACCCTAATAAATAGTCTAAATTTGGCCAGAGACTTGTTTTGCAATTAATGAGACTTCTGGGTAAAACTTGTAGTTTTCCAATATTTCTGCCGACTTCATCGTCGATCGAAGCACAATGTGTGACATCGATCGATGATCCATTCATAATTCTGGATCTGACTCTGGGTTTTTGCTGAGCAGTCCTAATTGCTACAAAATAGTCCAAAGGCTCCAATTGCTTCCAATAAGTACCTAGACCTGTAAATGCTCCAAAACAATGCCAAATGCATATAAAAGACTCTAAATATACTATATATATCATAGGTAAAATCCATAGTATATCATGTTCTCTTTCTCACACATTCATAAGTGTGTTATTGGTGTTTGTTCATACCTTATCATTACAAATTGGAACATGCTATGGAGTTTCTAAGAAGGGTATCATAGTTGTTGATAGTACACATCCACGACAACTATATGGTTGACTGACGTTGCTTGCGAACCAAGCAAGCTAGTGATTTGTTTGGATTTTTACCATGTATTTCATTTTGTGCATAAAGATTCTGTCCTTAGGACACGATCATGTAATTAACTGTCTCCCACGATGTGTGTAATGTTGATGGATGCTAATAAATTTGTGCAATCCTTTTCCCTAATATATGGTCTTATAGTTATTTGTTTTTATTGAAATATTGTTATTCCTTAATAAATTTGGCGACCAATGAAATTAGAAATAAATAAGTAATTCTTAATTTATCTCTAACTTGATGGACAATTGAAATTAATCTAAAGGAAACCCTAAAGAGGAATTATGTACTCTCTCCACCTATAAATACATATCTTTACACCATCATAAAGATATTCTAAAAGCAACACATAAAGTTATAAGCGAGGCGAGAGAATCCTTAAAGTTCCTAATAAGAGATTGAGTTGTTCGTCTTCTATTCAGGAAGATCTATCAAGCACAATGAATACAAGTAAGTCTATAAACATTCATATGATTATATTATGTTATTAACCTAAATATTTAAAGATCTTAGGGTTCATGTAAATCTAACTTACATGTTGTATGAGAGCATGGTTATGAAGATATGTTTAATTCATAAGAATAATAGATCTGTGAACTAGATAACTGAAATTGATAGATCTAAGTATTATGATTTCTAGATCTGCTTATGAGTTTATTTTACGTATATGTGCAAAGTTTGCGCAAACCCGAATTATTATTTTTTCGCCGTACAAAATTCGTGGAAAAATGATTTTCTGTGAATTAAGGTTTACTTCGCAAATCCTTTTCCGTACAAATTACGGACTTATGTGAATTAGGATTTTCACAGACCTTTCTTGAAAATAATGATTTGTGAAATTTTTGTACAAAACTGATAATGATAATTGATCTGTACATAATTCGTGCAAAGTGTTTTGTATATCCTGCAGAATTGTTTTGTACATAATTTTTACAAAACCGATTTTTCACTTAAGTTAAAAATTTCTATGCATAATCCATATAGAAATAATTTATATATATATATATATATATATATACAAAACACTTTCATAATTTGTACAAATTATATTTCACATAAAGTGCAATTAAGGTTTAGATATCCCCACAATGACTTTATCCTATGAAAGTTTGCAACTAAAAATCATTATTTAAATCGAGTTTTTGATCTTCTTATGAATTATTTAGTTACCCACATGTAGACTATAACCATGAGAATTGATCAAATAACTTATAGTGTATGTGTTGTGTAAACTAAAGACATCCACAAATGATTTAGTTTTAGTAATTCAATACTTTTCACTAATAATAGAATGATTGTTATCGTGAAGGCTAAGGATATCCAAAGATAACTTAACTTGAATAATTCGGTACACCATTCGATAAAGTTTTATGAATCTATAACATTATCTGATATTATGTGATTCCCACAAGAACATTTTAATTTCTTGTCATACATATTTAATTCTTAAGTGTTGGTTAAGTTACGAAGTCTAATTAATTATTGTTTTTATCTCCAAAATGCAGCATCATGTCCAGTTTATCCTAAACTCTTTACCTCCTCAGTATGGACCATTGCAAATCAATTATAACGCCATTGTTGAAAAATGGACATCTATTAAATTGACTAATAAACTAGTCCAAGAGGAATCAAGGCTTGGTCGTGAAGATATCAAGGTTGCCAACTATGTTCAAGGAGTTGGACCTAAAGCTGGGAAAAGACATCAAGTGAGTCATAAAAGAGCACCACTGAGGATGAATGATTCTTATCAAGTCAATGAGAAGAAGGAAAGAAAACATGACCGATGCAACTTTTGCAAAAACTCTGGACACTTTCAGAAAGATTGCGTTAAAAGATAAGCATGATTTGAAAAGAAAGGTAATCCTATGGGTTCATTAAGCTTTTTTAAATCTAAATTTACTCATTTTCTTCTGATACTTGGTGGATTGATAGCGGTGATAATGTACATGTGAGTAATTCCTTGCAGGGATAGAGTGCTAGTTGAAGCTATTGGCACTTATCGTCTCATTTTAGATAATAGATTTTGTTTGGATTTATTTCAGACTCTCTATGTTCCATCTATTTCCCGCAATTTAGTTTCAGTAAGCAAACTTGATTTAGATGGTTTTAAGTCTTCTCAAGGAGATGGTTGTTTCAGTTTATTTCTAAAATCTAATTAAATTGGTTCTGGAATATTAGTTAATGGTCTTTACAAGTTAAATTTGTTTGGTCAAAAATTTGAAACACATCTCACCATGCAAGATAAACGCCGAACTAAAACACGTGTAAATGATTCATTTTTTTTGTGGCATAAAAGACTAGGACAAATTTCTAGTGAAAGAATCAAAAGATTGGTAAAAGATGGAGTCATACCAAATCTTAATTTTACCAATAATAAAGAGTGTATAGATTGCATTAAGGGCAAACAAACGAAACACACTAAAAGAGGAGTCTCAAGAAGTACACAACTTCTTGAAATCATAAATACAAATATTTGTGGACTTTTTGACGTTTCAACTTTCGGAGGTGAAAAGTACTTCATTACCTTTATCGATGATTATTCACGTTATTGTTATCTCTATCTATTGCATGAAAAGTTTGAATTTGTGGATGTTGTACAAGTATTCATTACTGGAGTAGAGAGAAAATTAGATAGAAATGTGAAAGTCATTAGGTCATATAGAGGTGGCGAATTTTATGGCAAATATGGTGAAACAGGACAACATCCTGGACCATTTGCCAAACTCCTCCAGAAATTAGGAATCATTGCTCAATACACAACGCCTGGTTCTCCATGGCAGAATGATATAGCTGAAAGGCGTAACCGTACTTATATGGGATTGGTTAGATCCATGATGAGTCATGCTAATTACCTATATCTTTGTGGATGGATGCATTACGTATTGTAGTCTATATCTTGAACAGAGTTCCTAGCAAAGAAGTTCCAAAGACTCCTTTTGAAATGTGGAAAGGCTGGAAACCTAGTTTGTCACACCTCCAAGTTTGGAGATGCCCAAATGAAGCAAGAATATACGATCCACATGAAAAGAAATTAGATTTCAGAACGTTTAGTGCTTTCTTTATTGGTTATCTTGAGAAGTCTAACGGATATGGATTTTATTGTTCAACCCGTACTACTACGAGAATAGTAGAAACTAGCAATGCCAGATTTTATGTGAATGGTGAAATTAATGGGAGTGATAAAGTTCAAGATGTGTTTATTCAAGAAGTTAGGGTAAATATCCCTTTACCCTTAGTTACAAGTGTTGGGAATCCTTTTGTTGTTGAATGGTTGCACAACGAGGAAACCAAATTGAGTGATCAACTAGTCCATGATGAAAATATCACCAATAATGAACATGAAGCACAAGAGGATCCAACATAAAGAAAATCAATTCATGAGAGAATATCAACTATTTCTAATGACTATGTGCTTTACCAAATAGAATCTCGAGAATGAGATTTAAAAGATCCCGTTTCTTATTCACAAGCCATGAAAGATGTTAATTCTGATCAATGGATTGATGCCACTAAAGATGAAATTGGCTAAATGGTTAAGAATGAAGTCGGGAATGTTGTTCCATTGCCTGAAGGACATAAAGTAATCGGGTGCAAATGGATCTATAAGACCAAGCTCGACTGCCATGGCATGGTTAAATATTGTAGATCCAGACTTGTAGCCAAAGGGTTTAATCAGAAAGAATGCATTGATTATAGTGAGACATTTTCACCTGTGTCTAGAAATGACTCTCTCAGAATTATCATGACATATGTAGCTGAATATGATCTCGATTTACATCAAATGGATGTGAAAACCGCCTTTCTTAATGGAGACTTACAAGAAGAAGTCTATATGCGTCACCCTGAACGCTTCATAATCGAAGGCTAGGAAGACATGGTCTGCAAATTGAAGAAATTAATATATGGATTGAAACAAGCTTTGAGGCAATGGTACTTAAAGTTTGATTAAACCATTACAAAATTCGGTTTCAAAGAAAACATTGTGGATTCATGCATATATCTCAAGATCAGTGGGAGTAAGTTCATATTTTTGGTTCTGTATGTTGATGACATCTTATTAGCAAGCAGTGATCTTGGTCTATTACATGAGAGTAAGAGTTATCTCTCTAAGAACTTTGAAATGAAAGATATGGGAGGGGCATCCTATGTGATAGGAATTGAGATATTTCGTGACAGATCACTAGGAATTTTGGGATTGTCTCAGAAAGCGTATATTGATAAATTTCTTGAGAGATTCGGCATGATGACATGTGCTTCTAGCATTGTTCCTATGCATAAAGGTGATACGCTTAATCTTAAGCAATGTTCGCAAAATGAAATGAAGCATAATGAAATGCAAAAATAACCTTATGCATCTCTCATGGAAGTTTGATGTATTCACATGTTTTTAATAGACCTGATATTAGCCACGCAGTTGGCATGGTGGGTAGATTTTAGAGTAGCCCAGGACTCGCTCATTGGCAAGCTGCAAAGAAGGTTTTGAAATATTTAAAGCGAACAAGAAACTACATGTTGACATATCAAAAATCAACACATCCACAGATGGTTGGGTTTTCATACTCAGATTTTGGTGGCTTCAAAGACTCTAGGCATTGTACTCTCGACTATCTCCTTGGTGGAGGTGCCATTTCATAGAAAAGCCAGAAGTAAAAGTTAATTTACACATCCACTATGGAAACTGAGTATGTTGCATGTTATGAGGTTTCTATTCAAGGAACATGGTTGCGGAATTTTGTGTCGGAGTTTGGGGTTTTGAGTTTTATTAACAAGTCTCTCACTCTTTACTGTGACAATCAAGCTGCAATCTTCTTCTCTAACCATGATAGGATATCTAAAGGAGCCAAGCGTATGGACCTCAGATATCTATCATTGAAGCAAGATGTCAAAAGAGAAAATTTTGTCATTGAACATATAGGCACTGAACTTATGGTTGCAGACATGTTTACAAAATATTTACCTCCAAAGACTTTCATTAAGCATGCTGAAACAATGAGTCTTGAGGATAACGCTTAATTATGTTGTTTGTACGATTAGCCTATGTATGACAATTATTTGAGCTCTTTATGACTTTTACATCTTTTATATATTATGTTTCCAATGTGCACACAATATTTTTGATTGGATTTCTGATAACATAATGAGTCTTTATTTAAAGATATTAAAGGAATCATTACGAAACTCCTACTTATGTTTATGGTCTAACTAAGAAGGTGGTCAATGTGGTAGTACATGGAAGGGATCATGTTGCAGAATGATATGTAACCGCATTGACTCTCATTGATTACTAGATTAGTCAAGACACTTATGATGACCAAATGAAAAATAAAGTTATAGCATCTTATGCCGGCCTTATGATTCCATAAAGAATACATTAGTGGATCTTACTAACGACCAAGTGGGAGACTGTAAGGAATAATTCCTTTTCCCTATTATATCGTCTTATAGTTATCCGTTTTTAATTGGAATATTGCTATTCCTTAATATATTTGGTGACCAATGAAATTGGAAATAAAGGAGTAATTCTTAATTTATCACTACCTTGATGGACGATTGAAATTAATCTAAAGGAAACCCTAAAGAGGAATTAAGTTCTCTCTCCATCTATAAATACATATCTTTCGACCATAATAAAGATATTCTAAAAGCAACACATAAAGTTATACGCGAGGCGAGAGAAACCTAAAAGTTTCTAAGAAGAGATTGAGTTGTTCGTCTTCCATTGAAGATTCAATCCATTCAGGAAGATCTCTCAGACACAATGAATGCATGTATGTCTATAAACATTCAAATGATTCTATTATGTGATTAACTGAAATGTTTAAAAATCTTAGGGTTCATGTAAATCTAACTTACAACAAGGTCCAAGAGGCTTACGGTGTTGGTGGTGATGAATCTAATTCCTGTTCAATTGTTTATGCATGTGCAACCGACTCGTCTTCTTTATTGTTTTCTTTAGGAGATAAAAAGTTTGAGGAATGTTGACTTCATCTTGGAAACGGTGATCAATGCCCCGAAGGATGGTGACTACTGATCTTGTTACTTGACTCCTTGTGAACATCTATTAAGGTACATGAAAAACTCTATGTTCGGTGATGCATGGGAGTGTCCTTATTCTGATGTTGTCTCTTATGTTTATCCGTTAGTGGCCATTTTCTCAAGCACGCAGAGCTACTGCTATTACTTTTTCACCATGCCTTTGTCTTTAGTGGGTTATCTCTTGATCTTTGTCGTGCTGGCTAAGGGTGAGTCTTTGATCTCATGTTCTCTGTGGATTACCTTTTTTGCCATCTAAATGTGTGAGGTTTGGTCAAAGCCAATCGGACCCGTTCAGTGTTGGGCCGGTTTTGCACAAGTGACACGCGGACAATCTATGGGCTTAGTCTACGAAGCCCATTAGGTTAAAACCTAATATGTTATATGCGTTAGGTTAAGTAAGAAACACACTACTTCTTCTTCAAGCCACCAGAGATCAAGTTTCAGAAAGAGACAAGCTACACGAGAAAGACAAAGACATTAGTTTAAGCATAGAGAACATAGTTGAGCTCATATTGTTCTAGCTTAAAGTCCTTGAGACTAGTTGTGTGTTCTTGGTGTTTTCTCAACCATCACAGTTCTATAAGTGATTGGTTATTGTAAATCTTTATTGATCTAGTGGATTTTGGGAGCAAGAGTTCTCCCATGAGACGTACCAGTTAGAGGCCGGGAACTCGTTAAAGTTGCTTGTGTTCATTAGCTACACGTTCAAGTAACAAGTTGGTCGCTTAGGTTGTGAATCATACGAGGCTAAAATCGTAACAAAGTGGTATCAGAGCTCTCAGGTTCAAGGCGTGTGATTAATCTAAGCTAAGAGGAAGGAAAGCATGTCCAACTCACGGACTGAAGTGGATAGGTTTGATGGAACTTGGGACTTTTCACTGTGGAAGGTCAGGATATTGGCACACTTCGGGGTACTGGGTTTGAAGAGTATTCTGGATGATGAGAAGCTGCTAAAGGATCCACCTACTGCAAAGGAAGAGCTTGAGGCAGCTATGAAAGATCCTCATAAGGGACTAGCAGGAATTGCAGAGACAGTTCCGAGTATAGATCCAGTCAAGTTCGAGAAATCTGAGAAGGCAAAGGACTTGACAGTGTTGAACGTAGGTAATAAAGTCCTACGTAAGATCACACACTGCGAAACAGCAGCATCAATGTGGTCAACGTTGAAGAAGTTGTACATGGAGACATCTTTGCCTAACAGAATCTACCTTCAGCTAAGGTTCTATACATTCAAGATGTCTGATTCCAAGAGCATCGACGAGAATGTTGATGATTTTCTGAAACTAGTGTCAGACCTCAACAATCTACAAGTAGAAGTGTCTGAGGAGGTACAAGCCATCTTCCTATTGAGCTCACTATCGCACCGGTATGATCAGTTGAAAGAGACTCTAAAATATTGTAGAGATACTTTGAGTCTCAGTGAGGTTACTGGAGCTGCAAGGTCAAAGGAACGAGAACTTATTGAAAGCGGAAGGGGTTCGAGGTCCGCATGGGAAGGATTATATGTTGACAGAGGCAGATCAGATAGCAGGTCAAACCGTGACAGTGGAAGGAATGGAAAGGGAAGATCGAAGAGCAGATTTTGTAGGTCAAAGTCTCGACCTAAGAGTAACAAGGGCTGCTTTATTTGTGGGAAGGAGGGGCACTGGAAAAGGGAGTCTCCTGATCGGAAGTACAACAAACCAAAGAACTCAGCAAACATTGCAGAGGAACCGAAACAGCCTCTGGTGTTAACCGTGCGCACTCAAGACACACATGAAGAGTTGGTCATGGACTCTGGTTGTTCTTTTCACATAACTCCAGACAAAGAGTTTATGTTCGATCTGGAAGAGTTCAAAGGAGGAAAGGTGCTGATGGCTAATAATACTCACAGCAATATGGAAGGAATTGGGAAGATAAGGATAAGAAATCTAGATGGCTCAGTTGTAGTCCTCACGGGCGTAAGGTACATGCCAGGAATGAGCCGGAACTAATCTCATATGGATTGCTGGAGACTTCAAGTTCCAGGTATGAAGGGAAAGATTTAATGGTTCACTTCTACAAGGATGATAAAAAGGTGATCTCTGGAAAATATCATCAAGGCTTGTATTATCTGCAAGGATCGGTATTGAAGGGCGAGGCAAACTTGTCCAATGAAAAATGTGACCGGACAAGTCTGTGGCACTCAAGACTTGGACACATGAATCTGAAGAGTATGAAAGTTTTAGCCAAGGAGGGATATGTGCCTGAGAAAGAGGTTGATGAGTTGAAGTTTTGCGAAGACTTTGTGATGGGGAAGTCTCATAAACAAAGCTTCCCAGTCGCAAAACATGTTAGAAAAGGAATCCTAGACTATGTGCATTCAGACATGTGGGGTTCACCATCAATGACAGACAGTTTGGGAGGCTGCAAGTACTTCATCACCTTCATTGATGATTATTCTAAGAAAGTATGGCTATATTTTCTAAAGAATAAGAGTGATGCATTTTCTACATTCAAGGAATGGAAGGTTGTTGTTGAGACTCAAACAAAGAGGAAGATCAAGTGCTTTAGGACAGACAATGGACTGGAATTTTGCAACAGGGAGTTCGATGGTTGTTGCAAGGATGCAGGCATCAAACGACACAGAACATGTATTTACACTCCACATCAAAATGGAGTGTCAGAGAGGATGAATCGAACTCTAATGGACAAGGTCATGTGTATGCTTGCTGAGACAGGGTTGGATCAAAGTTTCTGGGCTGAAGCTGCATCAACGGCTGTCTACTTGATCAACAGGTCTCCGAATTCAACACCTAACTTCAAGTTACCTGAACAGGTTTGGTCAGGTTCAGGGCCGGATATGAAGCATCTAAGGCGGTTTGGATGTTCAGCGTTTGTTCATGTCACTGAGGGAAAGACCGAACCCAGAGCTATAAAGGGTGTATTCATGGGGTACCCATTTGGTACAAAGGAATACAGGGTCTGGATACCTGAGAAAGGAAGGTGTAGAACAAGCAGAGATGTGGTGTTCAATGAGATTGAAACCTACAAAGACACGTTGAACAAAGGAGTTGAAAAGGTTAAATCAGTTGCACAAGATGAAGTTCAGAAAAAGAAGAAGTCCAAGAAAAGAGTGTCGTTCAGTGATGATCTGATTCAGGGTCCTACTATTACTGCTACTGAGATAGAAAGGAATGACAGGTCAGATAGGGAAAATGATGTAGAAGAGTCTTCATCAGAAAGCTCAAAAAGTGAAACATGTTCAACCGAATAAGCTGATGAACAGGTAGAAGACGACACCAATCATTGGATAATTATGTTCTTGCTCGGGATAGAGAAAGGAGGAGGAACGTGAGACCTCCATCAAGATATGAGGATGGAAATTTTGTTTCCTACGCTTTAACTACTGCCGAGGACTTGGAAGTTGATGAACCAATATCATATGCTGAGGCAATGAGAAGTAGAAATAGAAAGTTGTGGAAATAGGCTGCACAGGAAGAGATGGATTCTCATAAGAAAAATAGGACTTTGTTTGATCGACAAACCAGACAAGCAGAAGCTGGTTAGGTGCAAGTGGATTTTTAAGATCAAACCAGGTATACCAGGGATTGAGGATGAGAGGTACAAGGGAAGGCTGGTAGCAAAAGGGTATTCACAGACTGAGGGAATTGACTACAATGAGATCTTCTCTCCAGTGGTGAAACACGTTTCCATCATATTCATGTTATTAGTAGTTGTGAATATGGATTTCAAATTGGAACAGATGGACGTTAAGACTGCTTTTCTACATAGAAGTCTAGAAGAAAGGATCTTAATGACTCAGCCAGAGGGGTTCATACAGCCAGGAGATGAAAACAAGATTTGCTATTGAGAAAGTCACTTTATGGACTAAAGAAATCTCTAAGAAGGTGGAATCAACGGTTTGATAGCTTCATGAAGCTCAGTTGTATGACAGAAGCACCAAGGATCCATGTGTGTATGTCAAGGATGCACAAACTGATCAAGCTGTCTACTTATTTCTCTATGTTGATGATATGCTCATTGCATCAGGAAATAAGAAGGTGATTAAGGAACTCAAAGAAAGGCTTAATGGGGAATTCGAAATGAAGGATATGGGACAGGCTTCGAGAATCCTAGGAATGGACATTCGAAGGGACAGAGAGAAAGGCACATTGGTATTGTCACATGATACCTACATTGAGAAGGTATTGAAAACGTTTGGGATGTTGGCTGCACGTTCAGTGATCACGCCAACAGCTGCACACTTCAACTTGAGAAGTTTATCTGAGAAAGAATGGAAGCTGGAAGCACCACACATGGAGAACATTCCATATGCAAGTGCTGTGTGAAGCTTAATGTATGCTATGGTCGGTTCAAGACCAGACTTTGGTTTCGCAGTGAGGTTTATAAGTAGGTTCATATGTAAACCCAGCAGAGAACACTGGGAGGCAGTTAAATGGGTGTTATAGTATCTAAAAGAATCATCTAAGATCAACCTAACATTCAAGAAGCATACAAAGTTCATGATTGAAGGCTATGCAGATTCAGACTATGCAACAGACTTGGACAGGCGGAGGTCAGTTACAGGTTATGTTTTCAAGGTTGGAGGGAATACGGTTTCATGGAAATCGTGTCTGCAATCTGTGGTTGCTCTTTCTACTACATAAGAAGAGTACATGGCTCTAAACGAGGCAGCAAAGGAAGGTGTATGGTTAAAAGGATTATGTGCAGAGTTAGGTTTCAAGCAGGAAAGTGTTCAACTGCATTGTGATTCATAAAGTGCTATAGCCCTAGCAAAGAATCCAGTTCATCATGAAAGAACCAAGCACATTGATACTAAGTTCCATTACATCAGGTACCTAGTATCAGATGGAGAAGTAATCCTAATCAAGATCCACACTACAATTAATCCATTAGATTTTCTCACTAAGACTGTACCTGGTCAGAAGTTCCAGCTATGCTGCGAGCTTGTGAATCTTCACTGAGACAGGAAGAGCAACGCCACGTAACTCCAGAGTAGACAAGAATACCTCAGAAGGCACGTCACATAACAGAGGGTTAGCATGTGTCAAGGCAGAGAGTATGAGTTACTCAAAGTGTTTGAAAAAGGACTACCTAGCAAAGGGGATGAACTCGTGGTAACACTCACGTATTCAAGGTGGAGCATCTGTCACCTGAGAAGCAAGCAGAGAGACAAGTTAGTCAATGTTAAGATGTCTTAATCAAAGGTAAACGGCGATTCAAGGTTAGACTTAGCTTGAAGATTCTAGTCAAAGGCAGAGGAAAATGCGCAGGCAGAATCGGGTTGAACAAGTTCTTACGACTGATTGTAATCCTGAGGTTAAAGGGTATTAGACAACAGTCATTAACACTTGGTCAAGAAGCATAACGTCGCTACCACAGCTAGTAGAAGCATGTGTGAGTTATACCTTAGAGGAATCGTCATGAAGTGTATGAGTCGGAGGTTTCAGTTGAACAAGCTCAGAAGAAGTAAGGGACGCCGGTTTGTGGTCTCACGACCACCGTCATCAAGGTAAAGGTCCGAGTTAACTTGGGTGGACAAGGTCACCTCAAGTACAGAACTGAAAGACCGAAGCATTAGCAACATCAACCATCATTGGTTGAGGTGGAGTTCTAAACCCATTATTGGAACTCATCAGAAGGAACATACATCAAGATCAGTGGAAAAATCGATCGGTTACCTCTACATAACCAAAGAGATTTCAAGAGAAAGAAGTCAAGGAAGAAGGTCAGAGTTACCTGAGGTTCAGCAGAGTGAACAGAGATAGTGTTCGACAGAAGAGTCAAAGCTGTGACTCATCGAAGATGAGAAAAGGAAGATGAAGAGAGAAGGTAATGAATTTCTCTGGTTCGTCACAAATGAGAAGAGACAGAGACCAGGAAGTTTCAGCACAGAAGCAAAGGTTATGGTCTTAAACCAAACAGGTGGAGTTTTGTGAGGTTTGGTCAAAGCCCATCGGACCCGTTCAGTGTTGGGCCGGTTTTGCACAAGTGACACGCGAACAATCTATGGGCTTAGTCGACAAAGCCCATTAGGTTAAAACCTAATATGTTATATGCGTTAGGTTAAGTAAGAAACACGCTACTTCTTCTTCAAGCCACCAGAGATCAAGCTTCAGAAAGAGACAAGCTACACGAGAAAGACAAAGACATTAGTTTAAGCATAGAGAACATAGTTGAGCTCATATTGTTCTAGCTTAAAGTCCTTGAGACTAGTTGTGTGTTCTTGGTGTTTTCTCAACCATCACAGTTCTATAAGTGATTGGTTATTGCAACTCTTTATTGATCTAGTGGAGTTTGGGAGCAATAGGTCTCCCACGAGACGTACCGGTTAGAGGCCGGGAACTCGTTAAAGTTGCTTGTGTTCATTAGCTACACGTTCAAGTAACAAGTTGGTCACTTAGGTTGTGAATCATACGAGGCTGAAATCGTAACAAAATGATGCACATGGTATAATTTCCGACTACATTACAAGCTGGTTGCTACCGTGACGTTTCAGTGGAGAAAAAAGGACACCATTTTTCTGTCCAGTTAGATTTTCTCAAGGGTTTTAAGGGGTACATACGAGACATTGCCGTAAGGATGAGTGTTGTGCATCTGGTGCAAGTCAAAATAGCATTTGTTTGATCTCTCAAGTTCAGTGTCTATTGACTTGTCATGGTAAACGTGTGCTCGTTGTTACCACTAGAAGAAACTTGCCTTTTGTGTGGCGATGGTGTAATACTTTGGCACTTGTACACATTTCTCGTGCATTCACCTATGTACCTTCTACTGATGACCAAAAGGATGTTGTGGAATCATGTGTTGTAGTTTGTGTACACTTTCCTTCAGTGGCACAACATCAGCAAAGCATTTTTTGTGCACTGGTGATTGATTTTGGGAAGATAATGATGTATCTTATCACATGATCTATAAATACCTTCTACACATTTTACATCAGCGTGCTTGCATTATCTACGTTCCAGCTTCGAGGACGAAGCTTTTCTTACTCTAGGAGATTTGATATAGCACACCAGACGTGGACTCAAGGATTCATTAAGTGGTTTGGATTTTTTAAATATTTAGTTTGTTTTATTTTAAGTTTTGATAATTATAACACGATTTGAGAGTTTTTCCAATTCCTATAGTATTTAATTTAGATATAGTCTTAACAATTTGGTGCTATATAGCTAGAGTAGTATAAATATAGAACATATGTGTTCTTCTGTAACATGTTTTTTGATTAATAAAAGTTTGAGATTTTCTTCTCTGCAAATCGCCTCATTGTTTTACAATGTCTTTCGAGCTTTAAACTGATTTGTTGGAGAAAGCAATATCATATTGATTGATTTATCTGTTTATCCAATATCCTGCTGCAACATAAACCCTAGAAGAAGGGCGCCAATTATTCACTTTTGAGATAGAAGCAGGCAACTAAAACTAAAGTTTATACATCATTACATTGTACTCCTTCTCTATGGATCACTAAAAACTACCGTTGATATCTTCTTCTTGCTTTACTTTATGTCCGTGATATCACAAAGAACTTTGCTTTATTTCATCCTAACAGTTTGGCCTTAGAAGGAAGGAGATAATCAAGACTACCAGACGATGACTAGAAGTGAGCATGAGCAAGGATAGTCGTCTAATGGTGCGTTTGCAGTTAGTCATATACATATTACATCATGTGGTTTTATATTTATCTCATTGTTGTTTCAGAGAACGTTTGTACAATTTAGTCATATATTGGGATTTTATCACAAATTGTGGCGTTTGTAAATTTTTCATCTCTATTCATATGATCTATTTAAATGATCTATCCAGATGTTATTCGTAAATGCTCTTTTGTTCATTAACCATATGGATTGAACATCTAAATGAACCTTTGTTTGTTTGTATATCTTTCATTTCCATGTAAATGATTTTAGTAAGAAAATAAATTAAATACCCCTGTTTTGATGAGGCTGTTCATTTGTTCATCTGTCAGTTTCATCCAAATGATCCATCATAATGATTCATATGAATGGTATTAAAAACTTTTTATGAGTCTATATTGATGGTTAATTTAGATTAATCATTGAAATGAAATTTCCGTTTGCTCATACTTTTTCATCAAAATAATTTTATAAACAAATATCTCATACATTCTTATTCACATCTAATAATTTATTTAATGTTAAATATGATTTTAAGGTTCTGACATAAAAATGATATTGTAGTTTTAGAAAAATGTGATTTTGTTGTTTTGTGGGAAAATATTTACATATAGGAGGGGGATATTATTTTCCAGTTTTGCTAAGAAAAAATGATTTTGAGATTTTGGCAAGAAAATATAATTTTACGTTTTTGAAAGGAAAATCTGATTTTACGGATTCGGCACGAAAATATGATTTTGTAGATTTGTCAGAAAAATAATTTAGTAGTTTTGACGAGAATGTGATTTTGTAGTTTTTCGGAATACATGATTTTATAGTTTTGGCGGGAGAAAAAATAATTATGAAGTTTTTATAAGGGGGATGATTTTAGGGTTTGAGAGGAAAAACATGATTTTGCGGTTTCGGCAATTTTTTTGATTTTATGGTTTAGGCAGGAAAATGTGTTTTCAGTTTTGGCGACATTATTTTTCCGTTTTGACGGGAAATGTGATTTGAAAATTTGAGTCGAAAATTTTACAGTTTTAGTGGAAAAAAATTATTTCAATTTTTGTGATAAATATGATTAAGTGGTTTTGCAGAAAATGTGATTTTATAATTTTGACAGTAAATACAGTTTTATGGCTTTAGTGAGAAAAAAAACGGTCATACGATTTCGGTGGAAATGTAAATTTAAAGTCTTTACGAAAAAAATATTACTTTAAATTTTTTGTTAAAAAATATATTTTATTATTTTGGAAGAAAAGTAGTATTTAAAGGCTTTATTTGGATAATGGTAATTTTAATTTTTACTTTAGACAGAATCATCTCCATACAAATGCACCGATTAAAGTTATCCAGATGATTCATCTAGATGATTCTCATTTTATCTTAAGTTTTCCATACTCATCTTAACATGACATTTGGATGATACTCATGTTAACAAAAACCAATATCGGTTCTCATTTTTTTCCAAATGGTTCTGGATGGATAAAGGGACATGCCGTTAATCATATTTTAAAAATCTTAACCATATTAACTTTTATTATTGATTTATAATATTTTATAATTTAATGATTTTTGTGGTTTTGCAAATAAATACAATTTTATGGTTTTGACAAAATATGTCTATTGTAGTTTCTGTTGGAAAAATGTAATCTAATGGTTTAGAAGAAAATGTTTGTTTACGATAGTCGCAGAAAATATGATTTTGTGGTTTTGGTAGAAAACGTGAATTTGCGGTTTTGACAAATAAATCTGTTTTTACGGTTGTGGCTAAAGATGTGATTTTATTGGTCTCACGAGAAAATATGATTTTACGATTTTTAGAAAAAATGATTTTTTTTTTGTTTTAGTGAACAAATGTGATTATGCTTTTTGACGAGAAATTTTAATTTTGTCGTTTTTGACAACAACTATGATTCTATTGTTTTAGCCGAAAATATGATTTTGCAGTATTGCATTTAGATGTTCTATGAAAATTCACTTATTTGGATAAAAAATTGAACTGAATTTTGAAAGATGCATTTGGATGATCCATCTAGATGCTATATTAACTGCACTAAACATATATTGATTTACACCTTCAACTATATAGATCATCTCGATGAACAAACTAACAACACCTAAGTTAGGAAAAAAGAGTTCATAATCAAATATTGTGGTGGAGTTTCGCACAACTAAGTCAAGAAATACAAAGATAATGTATAGCATAACCCATCAGTGGTAACCTGGTAGAATAGGTTGGTTTGGATTCAAGATGTAAACCTGTCAGTGCCGTTCCTACTATTTGGTGGCCTAAATTACATTGGCATTTTTTAAAGAGAGAAAAAATATAGCCAAGTTTTGTAATGTATTAAAAGAATTGCAAGATAAAAGAAAGTAACAGTACAATAAGATAATCATTCCCATTGTTTCTATTCAACCGGTGGATATATATTTGGGTTTTGTGAAACAATTGCTTCCACCCATAAAAATGAAATAAAGAAAAACATGTAATACATACACACACACCAACACTTACATTGTCATAACCCATAAGATATGTAATCGTCTATTTAGAATAACCCCAGAAATCCATCTCACTCGGCAACGAAACCTGGTTCGACGCAGGAACTGGCTGGACAACAGCCGGCGAATTGTTGTTACCATCCTCAAACCTGATCCCTCTAGAGGAATCTTCATTTACCATATGACAAGTTACAAGCCTATCCATCATTGACCATTCACCTAAACCTTTTTGACGGTTATGGTTAGCCACTGCCTCGCGGGTGCCAACCTCTAAACCCGGTTCACATGCTTGCTGATATTGTAACCCTTCACTAGCCGCACTCTCACAATCTCTTGGAAGTCCAGAAGAGTATTCAAATCCAAGGGAAGGTGGCTTGTGGAAAATTGGTGGGTACTGATGAAGAGAAAGGTCTGGCTCGTTGAGTTCGAATGTCGTGGCTCCATGGTTACGTACTATTTGGTAAGGACTGTCTCGGTGCATAAAGCTAAGAGCTTGGAGCGAGTTGTTGTTGTTGGACGTATCATGGTTGTATTGTTCCGCTGAGTTAATGCTTGAACCACCGTCATTCACTATCTTGAACAAATTCTTCTTCATGAATACCCTACAAACCACCCATCCATCTTCCTACAAGATCAAATAATATATGTAGAAAATGGATTAATTATAGTAGACCAACTTCCTAACCAATCAATTGAATTTATCATATCATGATATACAGAGCACCAATCAAATGAATTTATCACATCATGATATACAGAGCCGTCTCAAACTATTTTAAGACTAAAATTTCTATATTAAAATGTTGCACAAATTATATAAATCAAGAACCTTAATTGCTATACGTATTTAAAAAGAGTTTAAAAGTCAGTGATTCTATGTTACACTCGTTATTTGCCTAAAAAGATGGTTCTGATGATTCTTATCTGTGGTGTGGTTTAAATATTTGAAAAGGCCCAAGAATGCCGTTTTGCTGATATTGTCAAAATTAATCTAAAAATTCGCAAAGATTTCTCAAATAATATACATACACTAGGATTGCCTTGAGGATCATCAGCACCTTCAAGACGGTACTCATGCATGATCCAGTCAGTCTTTTGGCCATGAGGAGCTCGTCCTTTGTAGAACACGAGCGTCTTCCTCATTCCTATCTTCGTGTAAGAGTTCCTTATGCACTTGTCACGTCCCGTTGCCTTCCAAAACCCTGCGTGAGTAGCACGGTTTGTCCTTGATCCCGTCGGATATTTCCTATCCTTGTGGCTAAAGAAATACCATTCGTTCTGCGGCGTTGATCCTATCTTGCATCTCTCTACACACACAAAAAAAACATACAAAGTTAGAAAACTATATAAGAAAAATGATTGTCAACTACATGAACTATAGTAACAGCACAATAATTAATTAAGAAGTATCAAAAGATTTATGTGTTTTTATCCAAAAGCAGAAACAGTTAATGTGAGATTTATAAACAAGTAGTAAATTGTGATACGTCCTTGATAAATTAGTTAAATAAGTAAAAGAGTACCTTGTAAATCCCAAGGCTCAAGCTTGTTTAAGTCAACCTCTCTGATAACTTCCATCTCAAACTTCTGGTAAGAGATTTTCTTCTTTAGGTAGTAATGGAGAAGCTCTTCGTCCGTCGGATGAAACCGAAACCCAGGTGGCACTCCTCCGTTAGATGAAGAACCCATTTTAATTACGTTTTCTTGATCAATCAGCCAATCAATCTCTTAATACAATTAAGGACTGCCTTTCTTTCTAAGCTGCTACAAGTTCTTGATTATATATATATATATACACAAACACTCGCACGTAATTGTCAACGGAGTTAATTAAATGATAATATGAAATGTATAGTCATGCATGTTGATAATAATGATGTTGAAGTTGACGGCCGGTGACCACGCCGCCGGAGATGATCAAAAAGCTAGCGTACAAAGCAAGACTCACCGGAGATTAATATGACTTATTTTAATATAAGGCCTCGAACGCACCTTGTGTTGCAGCTGTGGCACACTTGCGTAAAATCGACTGCTACATGTGTCTCTACGCCATGTTGACTTATTATCATTAATGAACGATCCCGATAAAAATGTAAACACTAAACTATAAGTGTCATTAACCCCGTTTGATTGCTCCGTAAGCAAGGGTATTGTTAGGGAAATAAACACCTATATGGATTTGGGGATCTTCAACTTCGATCATTCGGTCCATGTTTACGTATACATCTAGATATAATTAATATGAATACTAAAGAGGAATACATACAGAGAGGTATGAAGCTAAACAATATATATATATATGGATCGTCTGAGGTTAATATATGAGTTTGAATATGCCATGCACTAGGCAATGGCCGAGGTTAGGGCTTTTTCTGCACATGTGCCTCCCTATGACCTTCGATTCTTTATGATCTCTTTCGTTTCTCTAACTTTCAAGCTTCCTATCTGTTTTGTTTGCTTGATTCATTGATTCAAGCAAGTAATAAATACATACACACATACATATATATATATATATGGGTAAGATATGTTTATATATGAATGAATTGAATGACTAGTTGACTACTGGATTTGATATTTGAGATAGTCAAATTTGAGATCATTTTTTATCAAACAAAATTCTATAAACTAAAGATTTCGAGAAGACAACCCATACCGGAGATTGAGAGTTATAAAGAGAGATCTAAATCTAGCACACTGGACCAAAAGTGGATTTTTAAATTCAATTAAAATAGCATGAAAGATAATGATAAACCAATAAACTTACCTTTTGGTCACCAGGAACTTGTCAAGAATAGTGTAATGATTAATAATTTTTTTTTTGTCGCGATCAAATTAAAACTACTGAAACTTGTGACAGACTATCCTTCTCTTTTCGAACATAAACCAGTCCAAACTAGAGAGGTTACGTCATTTTCAGAGTCATATCTGGCTATGAACTCCCTCAAATATCATATCGGATTGATTGCCATCCAACTTTATCATTTCTAACTTTCCAGATAAATAAATAATTTATCTGAAACATTCTCTTCTCTTTTAAATCTAGATTTGATTAATGTATCTTTTAAATCTATTTGATTATGTGGAAGTACCATAGCCTAGTGGTAAATGTTTAAAAGCTTTCTACATCATTTGGGGTTCGGTTTCTGGAGGAATCGCTATTTCTTGATGATTATAAGATGCACGCTTTTCAGAGGTTTCATAGTATTGTAGAGAGAGCCTTTCGTTGTGATCGTTGGTTGTGGTGAGAGCATGTCCATCGAGAATATTGTACACACATAACCGTCCGTCGATCCAAATGTTTTGGGGAGAGCTAAATCGTGGAATCGCGATTCGTTCTGAAAAGTATTAATTTAGGAGTTACATATTTGATTTATAATAAAGTTATGTATAAAAATTTATAAATTAGTTTTAAATCTTTAACTAGTGTTGAAAATTATTAACTTATGATTTACAAATTTGATTTATAATAAAGTTATATATAAATATTTATAAATTAGTTTTAAAGGATTATACATCAATTTTAAACAATGCAAAAATAGAGATTTTAAAACATTGAATGATTTTTAGTGATAACCCCTCAACTATTTTTGAATCGCAAAAAAAAACCCTCAACTAAGTTTTCAACATTGTAAACCCGCAACTTATAAACCTTTAATATATGTCACCCACCGTCACGGTATTTTAAGCAGAGGGTAAAATACTTTAACGAAATTAAAGTTGATGGTTTATTTCGTAGAATTTTTAGTTGAGGTTTATTTTACGATTCATCTTTAGTTTCGGAGTTTTATTACTAAAAGCCATTAATATATACCTTCTTTACTGCGTGCAACTTTTATTCCCACAAAATACTTAAGCTTTCCCAAATCCTTCATATGAAAACAACCACTCACATATCCCTTGAACTCTCGTATAGCTCTCGTGAGTTTCTTGTTATCACAAGATAACCAACATATACCAGAACATGCAACAAACTTTCGCATTCACTAATGAAATAGTGAGTAATCTGACTTTATTCTATGCAAACCAAACTTCAAAAGTGCTTCTGAAATCTTGGAAAACCAACACCTTAGAGCTTGTTTCAAACCATATAAAGACTTGTGCAACTTACACACCATTATCTTCGTGGAAGCACTAAAACCCTGAGGTAACCTCATGTACACTTCTTCCTTCAAGTCTCCATGAAGGAACACATTGTGTACATCCATGTGATGAAGTTCCTAGCCTTTATAAACAGGAGTAAGCGTCTCATTGTAATTAACTCCTTCTTCTTTTTGATTACCACAATCAACAATTCTAGCCTTATAAATTTCAGTCTATCCATCTTCATTATACGTTATCGTGAATACCCACTTGCATTCAATCATCCTATTTCTTGGTTGCAAAAAACTGAACTGCCCACGTCATATTCTTCCCTTGAGCCTCGATCTCAACTCTCATTTGTTTTCACCATCTTGGACATTTCATCGCCTCAGAAAATGTCTTTGCCACAAAATTAACCGTTACATTAGCCAGAAACCTTCTATGTGACTCAAAAAATCTATCACTATTCAAAAAATTCTCAATTCCATATTCTAGACTGTCATCTTTACTAACAATATATGAAGACATATGAACCACCGTATTAATCACATAATCACATAACCTGACATATTATTATTTCTTTCTCATACTTCTTCCTAACATTATATATGATTGTGAGAACAAAAATTCACACCGTCGATTTACGTAATCGGAGGAAAGTTAAGAAGCCCTAACTTTCCCTGAGGTCCTGTATTTTTGCTGAGCCGACAATAAGTGATCAAATTATGTAACATAACGCAAGATAATAAAATATGAGTTGCGAATGAAGAAAAAGATCTTATTGAATCATTTTCGCTTACGAACGCTGCGATGATACAACAGGTTTTAAGAGCTTCGGTCACAAGAGCTGTCGGCGTGTTCCTAGTTCTAGTACCTAAACCCTAAACATAGTTTTAGTCGCAGCTTGATAAAAAAAACGAAATTGCTAAAACTCTTTAAGTGCTAAGTTTTTTTTCTGAGAATTTCTTGTCCCCTGCATCCCTCTCCTTTGCATCCCTTATATATACCTTCAAAGGTCAGTCATCTTTCCTTTTCTGTCCCTGATTTGAGTTTATCCTTCTGCGGAAATCTTCCTTATCTTCTCGATTTTCCATAATTATCTCAAAACTTAATAATCATCTTTGTTTTCATTTATCTTCTGCGTAAATCCGGTAGACCATAATTGTAATTAGGCTCATTCTCATCTAAAATCGTAAGTTGGCCTTTATCGTGTTTTATACCCTTTCGGGCCGTTTTGTGATTTAAATGGTTTTTTACAATTTCTTTCGGAGAAATCTTCCGTCATACGATTAAATGAAGCTGGTTCCAAAAAATAATAAACCAATCATATAAGCGAGATAATATTTATGTTTAAGTTAACCATTATCATTTTATACGATTGACTCAAATTTTTAAGAGAAAACAATTTTTTGCGATTTTTATCGTAAAACTTCAACAGAAACTCCAATCAAGACGAAACAAGAACCACCCTAGTCAAGATCCAAAGGAGAGAGTGATGAAGATAATATGGTCTAGTCACACATGGGCGACTAGACTTGAAAGCGACGCGGTTGTTTATATGATTGTACGACTTGATCCGTTGATTTGGATGAAATTGGTAGGGTGATGAGGAGTTCGGATGTGAGGGTTTCTTGTTTTCTTTTCACTTGAAATAGAGATAAATTTTCTGCAGTAATTTATAGGAATCGATTCCATCGTTACCATTTTTGACCCCAACAATTAGCCCCCTCAGCTTGCAAGAATTGCCGAGGTGTTCTTGCGAGATGTTAGGCATGTTAGCTAAGTTAGGCGGAATTGATGGCTAAAAAAATAGTAAATCCCTTTTTCTGTAAATATGTGGAGTAAGCTTTCAAATATTTTACTTACTCACTT
Source organism: Moricandia moricandioides (assembly GCA_905132885.1). Lineage (NCBI taxonomy): Eukaryota > Viridiplantae > Streptophyta > Magnoliopsida > Brassicales > Brassicaceae > Moricandia > Moricandia moricandioides. The sequence continues at coordinate 157,932 of CAJHQQ010000201.1, read as the reverse complement.
CCACAAGAAAACTCTCTTAATGTAGAAAATCCATTTTCTCTCTTCTTCCCTTGTGTGTTTTTTTTTTTTTTTTTTTGTGTTATGGCTTTCAAATATGGAGTTTCTGAGGTTGCATTGCCTTCCACTTTTGTTTCTGAGAGCCTACGAGTTAAGGGCGATGATGTTGTTCCAAAGGTTGAGTTTTTGGTATACTTCATTGACCCTGAAGAGGTGGATGCGTATTGGTGTGCATCATGCGGTCTTGCACCCCCACCAGCTGACTCGTGGTGCCCTGCGAGACCTACTTAGGGGCTTCAGAGGGGCGGATTTAGTGTAGGCACTATTTACTTGCCACCATCCGATATTTCTGCCGAGTTCTGGAGGAGGTGAAGTTTCGGATGCCAAAACATGGAGAAAGTGCTAACTCTATACCTCGTGGCAATTTTACATGTTACGAGGTGTATCCCCTATATTGTCGCTTATGGTTTCCCATCCCGGAGGTCATAGTTTTGTTCTTGGATCACTATGGCTTGTCGATAAGTCAACTTTCTCCTGCCGGTGTGCAGCACCTCGTCGGAATCTTTGTTTTGAGTTACGAGCGACGGATGGACCTTGGTGTTGACTATCTTTTAGCTTTTATGTATTCGAAGAGTACGGGTTTTCCACTCTGGTACTGTCTCAAGCCAAGGAACTACATGGTGTTGGTAAAGTAACTTACGCCAACTTTCATAGTTTGGATAAATGTTACTTCTTTTTCCGCGTAGATAAGGATTTTTTGAGGAAGAATGCATCTGAATCTTTAGAGGAAGATCGGGTCGCAAGAGAATCATGGTCAGATACTTTGTTTGTTTTCTGTTTACTGATGTCTGGCCTTTCTTTGTTTTGCAGTTGTCGATGATCTTCCCTCGTTTCCTGCGGACACGCTCATTGTTAGGGACCTTCTTTGAGGCGGCCCATTCTATTGGGGTTACTTTTCACCGCAGTGATTTCGCGCAGCGGTTGAGTATCATGACTCAGTTTGCGGTTGATTTTGGAGACTTCCAGCAAGCGTATTGGTCTTTTGGGGACTATTGAGAATGTCAAGGTTCTGTGGGTTCCTTGTGGTGTACACAGGATACAGCTACAACTTCAAGACTGAGGAGGCGATGATGTGTTGGGGTTAAAATTGGTCACGACGAAATCAACTGCTCAAATCCTCAAAAAATGTTTCTTCCGAGGTTTTGGCGCACAAAAGTTTTCAAAGAACGATCAAGCCGCAAGGAGAAAGTCATCATATGGCTAGTCTCACACGTAACGTACGGGTCACCACACGACAATCCCCGAACACAACGTACGGGTCGCCATATGGCGACCCATTCTCACAAAAAATAGTTCGCCATATGGCGACATGCACCCAACAAGCATAGGTCGCCATATGGCAACCTGAACTCCGCAAGCACGGGTTGCCATATGGCGACCTGCACTCAACAAGCATGGGTCACCATATGGCGACTTGCGCACCACGGTTATGGATCACCATTGTTAAGTTGAGGTACATTTGGGGTAAAAGGATTAAGGAATGGGAGGAGAAAGGTTGGGACGGTAAAACTATAAGAAGATCATCCGGTAAAGTGAAGAGTTACCATGCGCCTATCCTTGGGTATTTACACTTATCCATCCATGGGAAGGAAGAAAGGATAAGCCTTGACAGGCTGGAACAACTGGAAAGTAACCAGCATCTAGTCAAAAATGCTAGATACCACTTGAATGGCTCTCCTTCCTCTTGATTCAAATTAGGCACTCCTACCCTCGTCCTAGACAACATGATCCATCCTTTGTTTCTGAAAACCCTTGTAAGCTCTACTCTATATATTTGTAATCTCATCTTAATGAATAAATTAGACAGTTCATAATCCTCTTTTAGACTCCTAAATATGATTACATTTTAGACTTGTTCTTTGGTTAAACCTTCTTCCTAATCTCTAGGCTATCATCAAACCTAAGATTATCCAAAACATTTTATGGTATCAAAGCCAGGTTCCTCATAATCTGGGTTTGATTCACGCCAATACTCAATACTTTTAGATCTCATACTTTGTTCAAGACATTCAAGATGGAAAACAACAAGGCTGTGGTTCCGATTACACTCAAGGGAGAAAAAATACCTCCTATGATCTCAGTTGGTGAAGACTGTTGTGGGAAGTAAGATTTTGTGGGAACATATCACATCTGGTGAAGCTCCAAAACTCATTACTGAGGATGAAAATGATGATGAGGATCTCACAAGCGAGGAGGAAAAGTGGTTGCAAGAAGACATGCTGGTCATGTCTATTCTCCAAAGCTCGTTGGATCCCTCAATCTTGGAGGCATATATCTACTGTGAGAAGGCAAAAGACCTTTGGGATACACTAAAGAAGGTGTATGGGAACATCTAAAACCTGAGTAGGGTGTTTGAGGTGACGAGGGAAATCAACAATCTGGTTCAAGAGGACATGGAGTTTACAAGGCACTTGGGAAAGTTTAGAGCTTTATGGTCGGAGCTGGAGATGTTGAGGCCAAACACTACTGACCAAGATGAAGGACAAGGGTGCAAGAGCTCACCTCTCCAATGGAACCAGTGAGCAACATGGGACAAGTGCTGCGGGTACCTCAAAGCGGATCAATGAAGGAGATGGACGAGAGATGGTGGCCATGTCAACTCAAACCACTCAACCAAGTAACCAGAGGTTCAATGCAAATGACTTGATTAGGAGATCAGACATTGATGCTCTAATCAAGATCCTCAAGGAAAATGGTAACACCCTTGGGTATTCTTTTGATGCATCCTTGTTTAGAACTGGTAGTATTGATCACTCTAGGACTGGGTATGACCAAAATAATCATCTAGATCAGTCTAGGATTGCACATGAACCAGCTAGAAGTTGTCACTCATATAATGCTTGCAATATGTCTAAACCTTTAATAATTGACTCTGGTGCATCCCATCATATGATTAGTGATCCTAGACTTATTAAAGATATTGGATCTTCTCATGGTCATGTAATGATAGCTAATGGTGAGAAAGTCCCAATTAAGGGAGTAGGTAATCTAAAATTGTCTGGTAAAGAATCTAGGGCCTTCTACATGCCTAACTTCACTTCAAACTTGCTACCCGTGAAAAAGTGTACTTCTGACTTACAATGCAGTGTGATCTTTAGTCCTAATGATATGAAGTTTCAGGATATTGAGAGCAAAACACTAATTTGGAAAAGAGTAACCAAGGGAGACTTATATATGCTAGAAGATCTTACTCATGTTCGTGATTATGACTACTCATTAACTTCTGCCTCTATGTTGAATAATGATGTCTTGTGGCATGCTATACTAGGTCATCCTCATATAAATGCTTTGATTTAGTTCATCGAGATGTGTGGACTGCAGCTTTCTCGTGTAGGGATAATTATAAGTACTTTTTGACATTCATATATGAAAAATCTAAATACACCTGAATAACTTTGATGCCATCTAAGGATAGGGTGCTTGATGCATTTAAGAGTTTTCAAACTTATGTGACTAACCATTACAATGCTAAGCATAAAATTTTTTGATTAGATAATGGTGGGGAGTATACAAGCCATGCTTTCAAACAACACCTTGGTCAACATGGAATCTTACATCAAAAAAGTTGCCCTCACACTCCTCAACAAATTGGTGTGGCCGAGAGGAAAATAGGCAGCTTATGGAGGTGGCACGGTCAATGATGTTTCACTCCAATGTCCCAAAACGTTTTTGGAGTGATGTAGTGGCATCTGCATGCTACTTGATCAACCATATCCCCTCAAAGGTTATTCAAGACCAGTCTCCATGTGAGATCCTGAACAAATACAAGCCTCCATTAGATTATCTCCGGGTGTTTGGATGCCATTGCTTGTGCTAGTCCATGGTGAACTACGGAACAAGCTTGAAGCGAGGAGTGTCAAGGCTATGTTTATTGGGTATTTAGCTGCACAGAAAGGATATAAATGCTATGATCCAGTGAGTAGACGGGTGTTAGTTTCAAGAGAGGTGAAGTTTGTGGAAACAAATGGTTACTATGAAGAAAAGAAGTGGACAGACTTGGAGGAGTTATCCCAAGAATCAGATAGAGCAACTAATCTAAGAATGATCCTAGAAGGACTTGGTATTGGTGTTACTAAAGAACCAAAGAGTGAACCTCCAAGACTGCCGGGTGCACCACAATCACCCCACCTCGACCATGAGGGCGGAAAGAAAAAGATCTAGATGAGCCGAGTGAACCAGATCGAGCAGGACAGCTGGGTGAGCCAAATCGACCAGATCGACCAAGACAGCTGGCTAGATCAGATCGACCAAGGCTGGGTGAACCATATGGACCAACGAAATGGATTCTTCCCACATGAGACACTCTACTAAGGAAAGATAGAGTTGTTGAACATGTAGATGACCAGGGACAGGAAGAGGAGCAACATGGTTTGAGAAGAAGTGCAAGGTTGAGGAAGGAAACGCCAAACTCATTGGGTGCAAGGACTTACTATAATGCACAAACTATGGAACATCCTTCTCAAGTTATGTGTTCACTTTCCAACTACCCTGAAGAGCATTGTGCCTTAATGATCAGCCTAAATGAAAATGCCATTCCTAGATCATATGATGAAGCTATGATGGATAAGGCATGGAGAGAATCAGTAGATGATGAAGCTAATGCTATGATAAAGAATGACACTTGGTATGAGATTGAGTTACCAAGAGGGAAAAAGGCTGCATCCAGTAGATGGATCTTCACAATCAAATACCTGGAAAATGGGAAGGTGGATAGGAGGAAAACAAGACTGGTTGAAAGAGGATTCACCCAAACGTATGGAGAAAACTACATTGACATTTTTGCACCAGTGGCTAAACTTCACACAATCAAGATAGTGTTGTCCTTAGCAGTGAATTTGGAATGGGGTCTTTGGGATATGGATGTGAAGAATGCATTCTTTCAAGGAGAGCTTGAAGATGAAGTTTACATGTATCCTCCACATGGTTTGGAGAACTTGGTCAAGAAGGGAAATGTGTTGAGACTAAAGAAGGCTATCTATGGCCTAAACAGTCACCAAGAGCTTGGTACGATAAGTTAAGCACTACTTTGAATGGTAAAGGGTTTAGGAAATCTGAACTCAATCACACTCTCTTCACTCTCACAACTCCCTCAGGTACTGTTGTCCTCCTTGTGTATGTTGATGATATTATTATCACTGGAAGTGACCAAAATGGTATCAACTCGACCAAGGAGTTTCTAAAGTCAATATTTGAAATCAAAGACTTGGGAGAGATGAAATACTTTCTTGGAATTGGGATATGTAGATCCAAGGAAGGATTGTTCATGTCCCAAAGAAAGTACACACTTAATCTTTTGAAAGATGCAGGGAAAGATGGAGGAAAGACAGCCAAGATGCTCTTGGAAGATGGATACAAGGTCCCACGTGAGGGGGAGATTGAGGACAGCAAGCCATGCCATGACCCTAAGCTCTATAGGAAGCTTGTCGGTAAGTTAATATACTTGACTATTACACGACCTGATATATGTTTAGATGTGAATCAGGTGAGCCAACATATGCAACTCCCAAAGGAACATCATTGGCGCATGGTGGAAAGGATCTTGATGTATCTAAATGGATCACCAGATCAAGGGATCTGGATGGGGTGCAATGGGAACACTGAAGTTGTTGGTTACTTTGATGCAGACTAGACTCGTGATATGGCTGATAGGAAATCTACTACTGGCTATTGAACCTTCATTGGTGGAAACCTGGTTACATGGAAGAGCAAGAAGCAGAAGGTGGTTTCATGTTCTAGTGCAGAAGCCGAGTATAGAGCAATGTTGAAGTTGACAAACGAGTTGGTTTGGATCAAGGGCATACTTAAGCACATGGAGATTGATCAAGCCAGTCTTATGGTGATGCATTGTGACAACCAAGCTGCCATACACATTGCATCCAACTTGGTGTTCCATGAGAGGACTAAACATATTGAGGTTGATTGCCATAAGATAATACAAATGATTGTACAAGGAGTCACATTGCCGTGCTACACTAGAAGTGAGGATCAGCTAGCTGATGTGTTTACCAAGGCTGCAAGACAGAAGGCAATGGAGCCCATCCACATCAGGTTGGGAATCATTGATCTCACTAAGCTTAGTTAATCCCCTCGCTATGGGGTCTTTACTTTTTTTCCCTCATTAAGGTTTTATCCCAATGGGTTTTCCTTGATGAGGTTTTTAATGAGGGAGATCTCATAGTATTCCAAGCTTGAATTTTTCCACATGGTCAAGCTTGAGGGAGAGTGTTAAATTGAGGTACATTTGGGGTAAAAGGATTAAGGAATGAGAGAAGAATGGTTGGGACGGTAAAACGGTAAGAAGATCATCCGGTAAAGAGAAGAGTTACCATGTGCCTATCTTTGGGTATTTACCTTTATCCATCCATGGGAAGGAAGAAATGATCAGCCTTGAAAAGCTCGGAAGTAACCATCATCTAGTCAAAGATGCTAGATACCACTTGAATGGCTCTCCTTCCTCTTGATTCAAATTAGGCGCTCCTACACTCATCCTACACCACATGATCCATCATTTGTTTCTGAAAACCCATGTAACCCCTACTCTATATATTTGTAATCTCATCTTAATGAATAAATTAGACAGTTCATAATCCTCTCTTAGACTCCTAAACATGATTACATTTTAGACTTGTTCTTTGGTTAAACCTTCTTCCTAATCTCTAGACTATCATCAAACCTAAGATTATCCAAAACATTTTTACCATATGGCGACCTGAACCTGTACAATCTGGGTCGCCATATGGTGACCTAGACCCACATAGTATGGGCCGCCATATGGCGACCTAGGCTCTCTGAACCCGGGTCACCATATGGCGACCTAGTCTCTCCGAGTAAAGGTCGCCATATGGTGACCTAGACCAACACAGTCTGGGTCGCCATATGGCGACCTAGGGTCTCCGAACCTTGGTCGCCATATGGAGACCTAGGGTCTCTGAGTCCGGGTCGCCATATTGCAACCTGACTTTTCAAAGACCAGGTTGCCACATGGTGACCTCGTCTCTCCAAGCCTGGGTCGTCATATGGAGATCTGTGTCTCTCCTTTGTATTCCTCTTCGAGTCGCAATCGAAATGCTTTTCGTTTCGTCTCAATCATTGTTTTCGTTGAGATTTTACGATTAAAGCAAGTAAGAGTCGCCAAACGAACCTCGGGTCGCGAAATGGCGACCTGAACCCATACAATACAGGTTGCTATATGGTAACCTAGACAAAATTCGGGGTCGCCATATGGCGACCTAGGCTGTCAGAGTCCAGGTCACGATATGGCAACCTAGGCTGTCAGAGTCCGGGTCACCATATGGCAACCTAGGCTGTCAGAGTCCGGGTCACCATATGGCAACCTAGGCTCTCCGAGTCCGGGTTGCCATATGGCGACCTGACCTTTCAAAGATCGGGTCGCCACATGGCGACCTCGGCTCTCCAAGTCGAAATCAAAATGATTTCCTTTTCGTCTCAATTGGAGTTTCCGTTGAGATTTTACAATTAAAACAAGTAAAAGTCACCAAACAAACCCCGGGTCGCCAAATACAGCTCCCAGGTTGCCATATGGCGAATGAGACCACACCCCTTGGCTCTTCTCTTGAATCTCGATCGAAATGCTCTTCATTTCATCTATATCGGAGTTACCATTGGAACTTTATGATAAAAACCGCAAAGACTCATTTTCCCGAATGAAGTTCATGCTTATCATATAAACGGCAATGGTTAACTCAACACCATAGTCTTCTAAACTATACGAGAAGTGTGAACTTCATAGGTAAAGTGACGTCGCATCATTAAACGTTCTTTTGAAGAAATCGTAAAAAGATTTAAGTCGAAATACGGCCCAAAGAGGCCTAGAACGCGGCTAAATATCCACTTGCGATTTCATAAGAAATTGATCCCTGAAACGTTATGACGGTGTTTCTTTACTAGCAGAAGAAGATAAATCTCGTGAAATCGGAAGATAAATGTCAAGTTTCCAAGATAATGATGAAGATCGAGATAAAAAAAATATTTCCGTGAAGCGATGAACTCGACCTAGGGGGAAAAAAGGAAGGGGGAACCGACCTTGAAGCCATATTTAAGGGAAGCTGAAGTTAAAGGCGCAGGGATACGAAGTTTTAGACCTGGAGAAGCTTTGTTACATTGTAAGAACTTAGAACTTAGGTGGCTAGAAGGGGAGAGTTATACTCAGACATTTCTCCATCTTTGTTCAACGATTCTGATTTCCTTAGACTCTATAACTCATTGCACTTAGAAACCCTAAGCTTTATTCTCGAAAAGCTCGGTTTCTATGACTGGCACTCGATTACCAGACGAACTTGCTCCGGCAGTTCAATCTCTTGGTCCACTCTTTTAATTGAGCTACGTTTGACTTGATCCTCGAAAGGGGTACGTAGGCAGCCTTTCTTAAGGTCCAGTCCCAAATCCTTCAAACTTTTTTTGTCTTTTCCGTATTGTTAAGCGAATTGCAGCTACATAGGTTTCTCTAGAAATAGGTGGTAGAGCTTTGAATTCCTTTGTGATCCCGTTTCCAGACAAGCTTCATATATGATTTTGTCTCTGTAGTGCTCGTACGCAAATTCAAAATAAAGATCTATTGTTTTTTAAATTCGTTTTTTATCTTTTCATGTTTTCCAAGTTTACTCGATTACTTATCATTGGCTCTCGCTGGGAATCTGGGACCTCAGTGAAAGTTAGGGTTTCTTGACTTTACTTAATTTACGAAAATCGACGGTGTGAATTTCAGTTCCCACAGTTTGGCGCTAGAAGGAGGAGGGGTATGGATTACTCTAACTCATGGCCACAAAACGCTTGATCGAAACCATTTCTGGAAATACAAAACTTAATACTGCAGCTCGCAACAGTGCTGGTAAAACAACTCCAGCAGTGACTGCTCCCATCGCCAACGCTTATGCAAACGCCCCAGTGCTTAAGAAATCGAGAACCTAGTCGTTACTTTTTGCCACAGGCGGAGACCGAAACGAGCTCGCGATTTGTTTCACTAAACAGAAAGGGAAACGATAAAATCTATGAAAACCTGTAAATTTTTTCTCATTACCGAGTTGGGAAAATATCAGCGCATAAGGGTTCGACCAAAAGACGTTTTTCGAAAAAAATTTGGGAAAATAAAATTTCCTCTCCCCGAAATTGCGGAGAAACCCTAGATTACTCACGGAGAAAGGAAGCACAGAAAATCGAGCCCACAACCTCCATTGTCTTCCGATCAATTTTCAAAGAAGCGAAGTTGATCTCTATTGCAAAACTATGCAAAACAAGAGACCGTATCCATCACTGCTAAAACGTTTTCTGAAACCTAAGATTTCATAAAAAGTCAAACTTCGATTCTATGTGACATATTAAGTGAACTGTCGATAATTGTCACTTAAACTTTCTTCAGAAAAACTACTCAAAATTCCCTCGGATCAATCCTGCGGAAACGAGAAAATCTCTGATTAAGTTGACTCCCTATAATTAAGATCATCACAGCCAAAGTTTCAAGGCTAAAACCCAGAAACTAAATTTGGGGAATAGCCACAAAACGTGAGTTTTCCGAAAAAATGCTCTCGTACAGCATTTACGAAACAGCTTTCGTAAAACTAAACTCATGACATTTCGCGGAATAACTTTCGTAAAATTAAAACTCAACAACATTTTCCGAATCAACTTTCGTAAAATTAAAGGTGACAATATTAAAGGTGACAATATTTTATGGAACATCGTTCGCAAAGTTAAACGAGTTAGCATTTCATGATACAACTTTTGTGGAAAAAATTGAAAACATTTACGAAACGACCGCACCAGCATACCATCAAACTTGAGTTGGACCAAACCAGCAGTCCTTGGGATCAACTTTGCGTTCTCCTTTGAATCCCAATCGAAACGCTTTTCGTTTCATCTCAATCAAAGTTTTCGTTGAGATTTAACAATTAAAACAAGTTGGACGAACACCGTCCAACTGGCCCCGATGGCGAGTTGGATTTATTCCCTCTAACTCTCCTCATGGCGAGTTGGGCAAGCCCTGATGTGATTCTCCTTTGTGTTTTCTTTCGAATCTCGATCGAAAAGTTTTTCGTTTCATCTCAATTGGAGTTTCCTTTGAGATTTTACGACAAAAACAAGCAAGACTTGCCCAAACTCCTTGGCGTGATCCTACTCGCCCTCTTGGGCATACTATTTTCCCTCTTAGGCATCCTACTCGCCCTTACATCAGTCTTTGCATTCTCCTTAAAATCTTGATCAAAACGTGTCTTGTTTCGTCTCGATTGGAGTTACCTTTGGAACTTTACGATAAAAATAACAAAGACTTTTTTTCTCGTATGAATTCAAATGGATCGTATAAAACGGCAACGGTTAACTAAACACCTTAGTCCCTCAAATATACGAGTAATTTGAACCTTTTTATATAAATTGACATCGTATCTAAGGTACTCGTTCAAAGAAATCGTAAAAACGTTTAAGTCAAAAACGGCCCTAAAAGGTGTAAAACACGACTAAAAGCCCACTTACGATTCTTGACGAAATCGAGCCCAATGATATTTTGACTGTCTATCTTTTATTTCCAGGAGAAGATAAAATTCAAATTTGGAAGGCAAATGTCAAGTTTCAAAGGATAAACACCAATACCAAAAAATATGGATCGACGAACCAAAAACCGGAAGACAGGTACGAGCCTAAACAAAGCCAGGTTGAACTGATATCCTTACTATTCTTAAGGGCGTACAAACACGAGAAGAAGAACGGGAAATGAGCAGGCCAAACGGAGAAGAGGTGAACCCAAACCTTCGAGAAAACTAAGGTATGTCCGACTTGGAAGTTTTGGAAATAAGACCTGGAATTTTTGTAGGAAGGTACTAAGAAATAAAAACGCTTCAGAGATCACCATAAAACTTTAAGGAACTTAGGATCTAGGAGAATAGTCTAGCGATCTAGGTCTTAGGCATTTTCCTGTCTCGATCTATTATTCTGTGACTGTTCAGGCTTATCTTGCAAACCAATCTAAACTCTCGGAAAACGAAGAAACGATCGCCACTCATACTCTGCTTGCTTCCTAAAGAAAGAAAAAAATAGAAACCCAAACGTCGTCTTAAAACCAACTTGTTCCTAGAAATTTTCTTAAATTCGACATATTCCTAGTCGTCAACCCGAAACTCACCAAGTCACAATCCTAGTATCATCTTTAAACCGACCTGGATTGTCGATCATCCCAATCTTTGAAAGAAAAAACGTACACAACCCTTCAACATATCGGTTCAGCTGTTTTCTTTGGTTAAAAAAAAGGAGGGAGTGGGTACGTATACTATACTCGTATACTCCCATACTTCAAAAATGTTTTTGTCTTGACATAAAAAAAACGCTTTCGACAAAGCAAACTATCACAGCAGTAGACAGAAAATCATTTAGGCAATGCGATGCCTCATAAAACCGATCATCTATTACTTTCGTATAACTATAACATTTTTTACGGAAGAGCCTAAAGGAAAACAAGACCGGTGTCATGCAAACGACTTCGCAATGCAGAAAAGAGAATGAGGAAAACACATTCCTCGTTCGCAAATATCACTAGTAATTTGCGAGAGACATTCTAAATTTACTTCAATGGTATTCACTCCTCGTAAAAATTACGCAAAACATCCTTCGTATAGCCTTACCAAGTTCTGCGAAGAACTTTTGGAAACGAACATAACATGTTTTACGGAGAAGTGTTTTGGATGATTTACGTATAGCTAAAAACAAAGTCATATTACTCGTCCCTCAACGAAAAAACTAAACTTTATCTCTTCGCACTATGATCTTACATATCTCATTATTTAGCCATGCGGCTCGCTGGCTTCTGCCTCCCATCTCCCTCGGTTTCGTTCGAGCAGGCAATCATCTCGCACGGGTTCTTTATCAAGCCTCTTAGTTTTTGTCTTCATCATACAAGAACAAAACAATTTTTGTATGACTAGGAACATTATACGAAACATTCATCGTATAACTGATACCTAAAGTGTAAAATTGTTTATAACACCATTGACCATCTTAGAACGGAAAACTCCGACTTGACCCATCAATCTCGACAAACTCTCTTTGGCGCTCGGCAAATTACGCCTTCCGATAAAAGTCCGAACCAGAAGTCGGCATCCTCTTTGGGACAATTCTAAACTAGCATAAACTTAATGTTAACACGAACGTGCCATGGTCTAATCCGTGACCGGCAACGTCCTCTGCTATGCGGCTGAACACATCCTTGAGACCGAGCTAAAATATTCGAGCGACAACTGCTCCATCCAATCACTAAAGGCAAAACGACAATCCACGAATAGTCTAAAACCGCCAAGTGCAAATAATTATAGTATAAACCATAATCGGAAATCATACGATAAATTCTTAATATCAAAACTCAGTTGTAGCCACCTATCGGTTAACGGTCAACTTAAAATTCACGACAACCGACCAAGTTCAATATGTTCTGCAGTTTACTCCAAACCCACAACATTTTACAAGTAAAAAGCAGCACATAAGGGAAAACTCATAACAAAACTCATAGAGCTATATGAAACATCTTTAACAATACACGAAATTAATCTCGGGAGGCCGATTCTTCACAAAGCACAGTGAAGAAAGTCCCACATTCTCAGGGTTTAAACTTACGCGACCCATTGGTCCTAATTCCTCGCTAACAAACCAAACAATTTAATGTCCGAACAGGAACAACATTTTTGGCTGCGAACATCCGCAAACAAAAGAAAACGTTTCCCGCCGTAAGGTTAAAACAAAACCCTTGTGATGCCACACATCTTCAAGCCCGCAAACATTTCAAGCATGAAATTCTGGATACAAAAGAAAAACTCGACCTTCGACACAGCGAGACGTTGATGACGCTCGAAGAACTGTTTTTTGTCAAAACTTTCTGAAACAGAACGCTCACCTTAAGACAGTCCATCTGCGACTATAGAATACAAACACCCTCTCAAACACGTGTCTTTCGCCAAAGCTCAAAAACGGTAATATCTACCAATAATTTTGTTTCTGATCACAATGAACTCTCAACTTCCTAAACAGACTAAGTTATATCACAAGGATAACTATCGTACATCCAACACAAGGATAATAGAGCTATAAAATAAATCCAGAATTTTTGGTCAGCACTTTCGGGAGACTTAAAAATTGTCCTCGAAGAGATGCTCGATTCCGACCATACAAGTCGTATTAGCAGAGAACATATCGCGGACTTTAAAGCGGTACGGAATCAAGTTAAAATCACACACACCAAACAAAAGTTGATTAGTCATCGGACATCCTTAACTGAGAGTAAACCTAGGTCTTTCTCTAAAACTATCACACTGGTCTCTAATGTCTCAAGGCATGAATATCAAAAGATACGAGATCCTGAAAGCATGCCTCTTCGTTCACATCTAAACGCTCGCGGAATTGTTGTGCACATCTCGAACGAGCAACGAATATAATGATCGACAAAGAAGAGTTAGGTTACGAGATGACAACTCATAATCTTCCCTTTACACGAAACTACTCGACACACTCTTAAAACCTTAAATCATTTCAATAAAAATTTAGTTCAAAGCCATCTAAGGCAGGGATTCAAAGCCACATACGGCCAGTCCCAATAATAAAAACGGCCACACACGGCCCAACAAAACTAAATATAAAACGGCCACGCATAGCCACAGATAAATCATAAAATACAGAACATAATCTAGATCCTTCAAGGGTCCAATATGAAGTTTCCCGACATCGAATGACCAAATGTGCCTGCGGATCGATTCACCTCGACCCCCTCGTCGGCAACCTAGGTCGCGGTCTCCTCTGTATTGGGAGAAACTGGGATCGGATCACAGTTTCCCAGCATCTTCTCCTCGTGAGGAGGGACCAGAGTCTCGATTCCTTCACACTCATCCATGTAGCCAGTCGTCTTGTCCATCTCGGTCTAAGAAACGTAGTCTCTAGCCATTGTCCGTGAGAAGGCACCAATGGCTCCACCTTTTGATAGGCAAGACTTTTTACTATTCATCATCGAACTTTTGGCCGTAGATACCGTCTAACTTACATAACAAGCTTAACCGCCCGCTAGATCCTCACGCTAAAAGCCCACGGCCTAACGAGCTGGGGGGCTAACTGTTGGGGTCAAAATCGGTCACGACGTAATCAACGGCTCAAATCCTCCAAAAATGTTTCTATAGAGGTTTTGGAGCACAAAAGTTTTCAAAGAACGATCAAGCCACAAGGAGCAAGTCATCATACGGCGAGTCTCACACGTAACGTACGGGTCACCACATGATGATCCCGAACACAACGTACTGGTCGCCATATGGTGACCCACTCTCACAGAACATAGGTCACCATATGCTGACCTGCACTCAGCAAGCATGGGTCACCATATGCGACCTAGGCACCAAGGTTACGGTCGCCATATGGCAACCTGAACCTGCACAATCTGGGTCGCCATATGTCGACCTAGACCCACATAGTCTGGGTTGCCATATGGCGACCTAGGCTCTCCAAACCTGGGTCGCCATATGGTGACCTTGACCAACACAGTCCAGGTCGCCATATGGCGAACTAGGTTCTCCAAACCCAGGTCGCCATATGGCCGCCTAGGCTCTCCGAGTCCGGGTCGCCATATTACGACCTGAATTTTCAAAGACCAGGCCGCCACATGGTGACCTCGTCTCTCCAAGTCTGGGTCGCTATATGGTGAGCTGTGTCTCTCCTTTGTATTCCTCTTCGAGTTGCAATCTAAATGCTTTTCGTTTTGTCTCAATCGGAGTTTTCATCGAGATTTTACGATTAAAATAAGTAAGAGTAGCCAAATGAATCACGGGTCGCCATATGGTGACCTGAACTTAAACAATCGGGTCGCCATATGGCGACCTAGACTCACACAGTCTGTGTCGCCATATGGCGACCTAGGCTCTTCGAGTCCGGGTCGTCATATGGCAACCTAGGCTCTCTGAGTCCGGGTCACCATATGGCTACTTGACCTTTCAAAGATTGGGTCGCCATGTGGCGACCTAGGCTCTAAAAGTGTGGGTTGCCATATAACGAGCTGTGTCTCTCCTTTGTACCTCTATTCGAGTCGCGATCGAACTGCTTTTCGTTTCGTCTCAATCGGAGTTTCCATTGAGATTTTACGATTAAAACAAGTAAGCGTCGCCAAATGAACCCCATGTCGCCAAATACAACTCCCAGGTCGCCAAATACATCTCCCAGGTCGCCATATGGCAAGTGAGACCACACCCCTTGGCTCCTCTCTCGAATATCGATCGAAATTCTCTTTGTTTCATCTCAATCAGAGTTACCGTTGGAACTTTACGATAAAAACCGCGAAGACTCATTTTCCCTAATGAAGTTCATGGTTATCGTATGAATGACAATGGTTAACTTAACAACACAGTTGTCTAAACTATACGAGAAGTGTGAACTTCATAGATAAAGCGACGTCGTATCAGTAAATGTTCTTTTGAAGAAATCGTAAAAACGATTAAGTCAAAATACGGCCCAAAGAGGCCTAGAACGCGGCTAAATACCCACTTGCGATTTCATACTAAATTGATCCCAGGAACGTTATCACGGTGTATCTTTACTTGCAGAATAAGATAAATCTCGCGAAATCGGAAGATAAATGTCAAGTTTCCAAGATAATGATGAAGATCGAGATAAAAAAGAATATTTCCGCGAAGCGATAAACTCGATCTAGGGGCACAAAAGGAAGGGGAAACCGACCCAGAAGGCATATATAATGGGAGCTGAAGCTAAAGGCTCAAGGATACGAAGATTTAGACCGGGAGAAGCTTTGTTAGCTTGTAAGAACTTAGAACTTAGGTGGCTAGAAGGAGAGAGTTATACTCAGACGTTTCTCCATCTTTATTCGAAAATTCTGAATTCCTTGGACTCTACAACTCGTTTCACTTAGAAACCCTAAGCTTTATTCTCGACAAGCTCGGTTTTTATGACTGGCACGCGATTACCAGACAAACTTGCTCCGGCAGTTCGAGTTCTTGGTCCACTCTTTTAACTGTACTATGTCCGACTTTATCCTCGAAAGGAGTATGTATGCAGCATTTCTTAAGGTCCAGTCCCAAATCCTTCAATCCCTTTTCGTTTTTTCCGTCTATTGTTATGCAAGTTCCAGCCACATAGGTTTCTCTCGACATAGGTGGTAGAGCTATCAAACTTAGTCTCGTTTTGCTGCTTGTGTTATACAAATTCTTTTTTGATCCCATTTCCAGACAAGCTTTATGTACGCTTTTGTCTCTGGAGCGCTCGTATGCAAATTCAAAATAAAGATCTATTGTTTTCTAAATTCGTTTGTTATCTTTTCATGTTTTCTAAGTTTACTCAATTACTTGCCGTTTGCTCTTGCAGAGAATCCGGGATCTCAAGGAAAATTAGGGTTTCTTAACTTTCCTTAATTTACGGAAATCGACGGTGTGAATTTCAGTTCCCACACGATGTCGAGGCATCTGGCCAAATTTTGCAGCACAGTATCGATGATCTCTCAGATATAGAGGAACTTTTGGGAGCACTGGGCCCTGATTCCCGTTTCTCCTAACTCACAGGAGGTTGGAACTGCGGCTCCGGGAGAGGAAGTCGAGGTTGATCAGCATGTGGACCTGCTGAGAGTTAGCGACTACTCGATTGGAAGGTCGATGTCTGAGAACTATGAGTTAGAACCGTGAAGGATGTTGGTGTTTTAAGGGAGTGTGTTCCCTATGTTATGTTTGTGCTTTCTTTTTGGTCATGTATAGCTGATTTTTTAGAATATCGGGATTGGCCGTGTGTGGCTTTGAATCACAGCCACTCTGCGGATTTAATCTGATGAAGTATGTTTCTTGATTTTACTGGTGTATGAGTAGTATCATGGACGCGGAGGAAAAAAATTGAGTTGTCATCTCATATCGTTATATTTGTTATTCGTTCTTGGCCTGAGTATCCACTAGTTTTTTTGGATTTTCATGAACATAAGAATATAAGCGAAGAGACAAGGTTTAGGATCTCGTATCAGTGTAGATACTATGCCTTGAGATGTTTAAGACTAGTGTGCTGAGTTTAGGGCAAGACCTATGCTTACTATCCGATTAAAGGGTTTGCGGTGACGTTACCAGTTTGCGTTTTCGACCTGGTTTCATTTCAATATTGAAGTCTGCCATAAGTTCTCAGCTTATATGACTTGCATCTATTTGAAACCAAGCATCTCTCCAAAGATAATTTTGAAGTCTTCTAGAAGTGCTGACCAAAATTTTGGATTTCGTTTATAGCGTGCTATTATACTTGTGTCGGATGTATGAGGACCAATCCTACGAGAGGGAGAGGTCTAAACGTTTGTTTAGAGGACCAATGCTCTTATGGGTTACTTGTTAATTTATAGTAGCGGACGGACTGTTTTAGTGGTTTGTATCGAGTTTGAAACTATATTTTCAAAGCTTTTGTTGCAACGTCTCACTTTTGTTTTCTGAAAATATGTTTTATATGTAAGGTGATCTCATGTTTTTGAGAACAGGTTTTAGTGTATCGGCTGGAGGTCGATTTTGACCGTGTATCTGGGGCTCATATGTGTAGTAGTTTGTTAGGAAGTGTTTTTTACGTTCGGAAGTTTCCTTAGTATATTGCTTTATAAAATGTTTTGCGGATTTCGGAGATGCTCAGTTACTGTCGTGATGACTTATAAGGCTTCAGAGGGATGCTTTGAAAGCACTCGGTCTTAGTTTGATTTTTAATGAGTTGGTTATTCATGAGATTTTGTTTCCTGGTTATATGATAACCGTTTATTCGTACCTGAGATTTTCTTACAAAATCGTGAGTTGGTTATGCACACTTCCCCATTTTTAAAATATTGAGTACAAATGCGAATATTTTAAAATGTGGGAGTATACGAGTATACGTATACTTACACTCTACCCCCGCCCCCGTTTAGAGAGAGGGGAAAATTGAACTCATCCTGCGGTGAGTTGCCTACGTACCCGTTTCGGGGATCAAGCCGTCTCCTATTTAAGTTCATGCTGCGAGTGTTTTTACTCGGCGTTTGCTGCTGCGCCGATCGCCTTAGTTGCAGTGACTGTTGCTGGATCGACGAATTTTCACGTTTTTCGCCTCTAGATTTCCTAGTGCGTTTAGTTTGGAAGCTTGTTTGCTTTCTTTGTCTGAAGCCATTGGATGGGTGGATCATTCTAGATCGTTCTTTTCGGAAGCACTTTCAGTCGGAGGCTGAGTTATCTTCGTGTGTTTGGGCTTAGCCGTAGATGTCGTCGTTATTTGCCCAGCTTATGTTCAGCCAGGAAGCAAAGTTGTGACTGTTTTTTGCATCTCTAGATTGCTGCGGTTCCGTTCAGAGTTGGAAATTTGATGCCCAGGTGATCAGTTGACGGGACTGACATCATGGAGTTTATCCAAGGCGTTCCTGATCAAATTATAGATGGCTGGGTGTTTGAAAACCGCAAAACCGAAGATCCATGTGACTTCTTTGGCAACGACATGGAGTTTGATCAATCCAAGAGTCATTGACGTTGTGCTAGAGAAACAAGTGAGTGGTCTTGGCGCTGGTGTGACTTCGGACATATTGACGTTCGTCCTTCTGAGCATATCGCCGAAGATACATCAATGGTACTTCATGTGTCTACAAGGACTCTGGCGATTTCGAGATTCTTTATCACAAGATTTATTACGAGTGGATCGCAGTGAAGTTTGTTGATTCCAAAGGTCTCGTATTCTTTGAAAGTAATCGTGTTGTTCGAGATGTCTCAGGGCAGGGAATAGTATGTGACTGTCTTGGTTTTCTATTGATAAGCCTTTTTTGACAAGACGGTATCGTGGCAGTATTGAGACCCTCAGATGATCATGTTTAACCTGTGATTATTGTTGTCATCGCCTCTTTCATCGCCCTTCTTCCCCATTTCCCGTTCTCCCCCAATTAATTTCTATGAGAAGAGTTTTCTTCTAGCGGAGTTTGATCGGTCTTTGGCGGACGGTCTGTATCTCGGATGAGTTCTTTTATACCAGTTATCTCTGAAATATCTCCTGCGAGCATTTTTGCCGTCAGCCTCGCACCAAGAACTTTGCAAGTGGGGTGGCCCTTGGTCTGATGAAACTCGCAGAATATAATTTCGTCATAGTTCAAGTTTCGGGTTCATGTGTTTCCCGATGTTCTTCCTTGTTCCGACGTGGAGTGGATGGCATAATTGTGCGCTCCCTGGACGTCTTCCTCCTCGTGATAGACGTACTTGTCGTTACGAGAGGTCTTCTTTTGGCTTCTGCTCTAGTGCTGCGTCTTTCGAGGATGTCTATGTTATCTAATGTTTCTGCAACAGGATTTTCATCTCTTCTTCGATGACGATATAGTCCATTGCTTTATGGAGAGCATCTTGAATCGTATGCGTCTTTTCAAGAATTATCCATTTCCTGAACTTTGACTTGTACCAGAGCGTATTTATGAGCACATCGATAGCCCCCTTACTTATGATCTCGCTAACTTTATACATGAAAATTTTAAACTGGTTCTTGTGATCGTGGAGAGGTTCATCTTCCTTTTGGGACAAGCTCCAAAGGTTTACGTCGGAGGTCTCCCTATTCATGAGCATTGAATATTGCTTGACGAATTCCAAAGCGAGTTGGTGGAAGCTTCCGATGGAGTTCCATTTTAAGCGAGAGAATTATTTGAGTGCTGCTCCCTGGAGATTTTTGACATCTCTTTCGCTGTCCCTGAGTTTGGCCCGGCCCATCACGATATGGAAGGTCTGCAGATGCACTTTTGGGTCGCTTGTTCCATGTATATAGCGATTTTGATCTTCTCGGGATCTGAAACCCTCGTTTCAATGATGCCAGCAGTGAATGAAGTTTTCCGAGTTTCTTTGAGGAGTCTGTCGATCTCAGGTGTGGCGATGGTGGTGTGGTCAATTTGAGACTTCACCGCTTTTACCTCTGCGGCTTTGCGATATAATCGCGGTGATCACGCATCTCGCTGGGGTCACTGCCACCAGTCTTCCGATTTTGTTAGAGTTTTCTGCTAATGATTCGAGCCTGCTCTTCGGGTAACCTCCTCCTCCTCCTCCTCCTCCTCCTCCTCCTCCTCCTCCTCCTTCATCAGCTCCCGTTTCTTTCTCTAGAAGTTGGGTATTATCAACGTCAAGTGATCAAATTATGAATAACAGAACGCAAGATAATCAAATATGAGTTGCGAGTGAAGAGAAAGATCTTATTGAATCGTTTTCGCGTAAGAACGCTGCGATGATACAACAACTTTACGATCTTTGGCCACAAGAGCTGCCAGCGTGTTCCTATTTCTAGTAATTAAACCCTAAACCTAGTTTAAGTTGTAAGTTTTTTTGCTGAGAATTTCTTGTCCCCTGCATCCCTCTCCTTTGCTTCTCTTTTATATACCTTTGAAGGTTGGTCGTCTTTCCTTTTCTGCCTCTGATTCGATATCCTTCCGCGGAAATCTTCCTTATCTTCTCGATTTTTCCATAATTATCTCAAAAATTGAGAATTATCTTCTATTCCATATATATTCTTTGGAAATAAGGTAGACCGTCATTGTAATTGGGCTCATTCTCGTCTAAAATTGTAAGTGGGTCTTTATCGCGTTTTAGACCTCTCAGGACCTTTTGCGATTTAAACGGTTTTTGTGATTTGAAATCGTCCTTCATATGATTACACGATGCTGGTTCCACCAATAATAAACTAATCGAATTGCCGAGATAACATTTTTTAAGTTAATCGTTTTTGTTTATACAGTTGACTCAAAGTTTTACGAGAAAACAAGTCTTTGCAATTTTAATCGTAAAATTTAAAGGGAAACTCCAATCGAGACGAAACAAGAACCAGCCTAGTCAAGATACAAAGGAGAGAGTTATAAATAGGATACATTCTAGTCGACCATGGGTGACTAGAGCTTGTGGAGAGTCTAGGCGCCCACGGGCGATTAGACGTTGTGTGCGTCTAGTCACCCATGGGCGACTAGACTTTGTTAAGGGTCGCCGCCCATGGGGGGCTTGTCGTTGCGTGTCTAGTCGCCTGTGCGTGACTAGACTTGGAAGTGATGCTGTTGTTTCTACGATTGTATGGCTTGATATGTTGATTGGGACGAGATGGGTAGGGTGATAAGGAGTTTGGATGCGACTGTTTTTTGTTTTATTTTTACTTGAAAGAGAGATAAAATTTCCGCGGTAATTTTTGGGCATCGATCCCGTCATGACCATTTTTGACCCCAACAATGATGCAACAATCTCGATATATATCACTCCTGAAGGTTAAGATGAAGTACCTATCTTAATCTATGTCACTATTTCTGGCTCTGTTTGTGTCACACATTCCTGAGTCAATGTCGCATGTTCAGTTTGTGTCATGTGTTCTGCCCTATTCTCAACTGATCCCTTTGGTACATGCACTAGCTGTTGCACTGCATATGCAACATTTCTTGTCTCTCTTCCTGACACTGTAAAACACACTGTATAAACAGCTTCTTCAATTCTTCCCTCAAATCTAGATTCATCAATATAATCAAAAGAGCGACTCGACCCATCTAATATCAAAATCCTTGACTCTTTTTTAGCTTCAAAGAAGGGAAATTTATCTTCGCTGAAAGATACACTCCAGAAAAAAATTCTTCTTTTGTTCCAAATCCAACATAGTCCACACTTCGCAGAAGGATTACCAATAAAAACACACTTTCTACTACGACTAGCAATCTTGTTTCCATGACACTTTTGATTATGAGTATATTCGAGGCATGCAAAGACCTGTATCTCACTATGTAGGAGTGTTATGCTCAAATTAACCTTCAAGCACCTCTCTGAAATAAGAGGATCGGTGTAGTACTCGAGGATCGTATCCACAGTGACTCTATGTTTCACACAATAGGCTTGAGTTTCATATTAACTAGGGAGTAAATAATGTAATGCAGTAAAAAACATAAAGCAAAAGAGAGTTGTAAACGATGGGAGAAAACACTAGATTTAGGGATATCAAACAAGTAATTAGAACTCAAATAAATAGTTGCTTTAGGTTTTATGAAGATCTATCCTAGAACTCAAAGTCAATAGTATGATATTCATCTCTATCTGCGAGTTTAATCACATGCCTAAACTATCAGACCCCAACTATCGTTGTAGATCTAATGATTCTAGGCAAGAATCAATGTTCCAATTATATATGTTCACTAAGTTTCCTAGGCCAGATCTCATTGTGCCTATCAACTTCGCTCAGCAGGTTTAGTTCAGGTGTCGAAACCACTCTTGCGGTTGTAAACTATCCAGATCAGGTGTCTAGTTAATTAATCTAGAAATCAATCAGTAAGAAAAAATCCTATGAAGGATACTGTATGATTATTCTAGTAGTTATATAAATCATAAGTTCATCAAAACCATAAAAAAATCCCTAAATCTAACAAGATGATTCTCATACCTGATAGATGCAAACATAATAATAGAACAAATAAACAATATAGATAAATCCAATGGAGTTTCAGGAAGACTCAAAAGTAGTTCTTATTTTCTCTCAAAAACCTAAAAGAGAGCTTAGCCTAAACAACGGCTACAAGATAGTAAATATAGGTTAAAAGACATTCTAGGTTCTTGTGTATATAAGAGAAACTTTGGGGCAAAAATGCAATTTTTAAAAGCTGATAAAAAGTCGTCAGGAGAAGATTAGGAGGTGTGTCGAACTACACCAAGGTGGTGTAAGTTGACACTAGTTGATTCTCGACAGCCTCTGCTTTGCACGTCAAACAGATCACTTCATATAATCAGCATAACCTTTGATCTAGGATCCTAATTGACCTCAAACCAGTGGAATTGGAAAGTTAACTAAAATCTATATCTTGTATCAAAAGGTGACCTTAATTGCACCATAGGAAGGCCTTTATCCGTTGCTAAACTTCTGACGCAACTGCACAGTCATGCATCTCAAATAACTCCAAAACCTCCATTATTTCCCAAAACGTACATGAACTTGAAAAGACTCTAAAACGACTCCAAAAATAAGTAATGGACCCTAAATAAGACCTATACCATGGTCAAAAGGTGGTAGAAATTATGGTTTATCAACTCCCCCATATTTTTCTTTTACTTGCCCTCACTCAAAACAAAAAATAAACATGTGGAAGGGGTTCGGAAAACGAAGGGATTCACTTTTCATTAGAACCACAACATGACCTACAGTGTTGCAAGCCACATCAAATTAGTACCAACTTTAGAAAACACTTCTATGTACTTAGCCTCAGCTTAGCAACTTGACCATCCAGCCCACAACTTACTAGACACCATCTGACATACCCCTATACTTTTAAGATAAAAGTGTAGGCTTTATCTTGGGAGTATCGATCAAAGGAGACATGAAATCTTACACAGGAGGTTTCTAAATACACATGTAGTCTTATCTGATCTTTTTCCTCTCTCTCTTCTCACTCCACTTAGTTAATGTCTCCCTTCTTTAAAGGGTATCATTTTATATTTTCTAATTGACTGAAAAATTTGGATAGACTTCCATGAATCAAGCTTTAAAGGTTTTTCCACTAAGTCATCTTCACTTCATTTTGACCTTTGTCTGTTTCTTTTCTTTTCATTTTTCATTTTTTTCCGCTCTAAAGAGGAAAGAGAGAGGAACAAAAAACACACAAAGTTTTACCTTCCAAACCTGCATAGGTAATCCGATCCAGTGTATAGGAAGCCCCAAAACAAGTGATTGATTTAGATTATTTTGGAGGTCAGCTTTAGTTCTTTCAAACATTCTCAGCATGCATGGATGTTACTGGCAAGTGAATCCACATTGGTGTTTCAATTCAGTACACCATGCATCCAGCAAAACAAAGAATGGTGTTAGTATGTTTCAAGAAAAAAATCATCATCCCCACCTGACTTTATTTTTACTCTATAAAATGATATACCTGACACTATAAACAAAAGACAATGTCAGTAGACACCTCTCCCGAACTTAAACAACATTGTCCCTAGTGTTGTACAGTCTGAGATTGGTAAAAATTAAATAAAATTAATAAAAGCTGTAAAACTTTAACAACAAAAAATTGGGTTATACCTGTCGTGTGGATTTAGTATTGATCGATATAGATACGTGCCAATCGATGCTCGTGTGAAGTAGTGTCGCCCTACACTGCCAGTTTTTTATCGATTCTGGTATATCACCTTGTCTTCCTCGTAGTTTTTTTCTTGAAAAATAACAAAATATTGGATTGTGTCCCACTCAACGCTTGTTTTCTATCATTAGCTTGACTTTTGGAGATCATATGTGGTATGACGAGAATGAGAAATTTCTCCAAAACAAGTCTCAATGTCTACATTCTTCAGCTTCAGCACATTTCTCATGAAAGCCTTCATAGACTCTTCTAATTTGTCTATCATCAAAGCAATGAAGAGCGCTTGAACCTTTGCAAAAGGCTGTGAGAAGCGTCAGAATTATCTGATTGCGTAGTAGTGTTCCTGTTGGGGAAAATACCCCCCAAGGAAAAACTCCAGCTCCTGAGCAGAACACCGTCCTTCAGATTCCTGGGTGGAGCATCCCGGCTCAAATCCCTGCTCGACTCCTTCCTCCGGACAGAAATGGAACTTTTCTACTAAAGAGTTTTTTTCCTTATTTTTGAATATAGAAGAGTCTAACCTAATAACCAACCACGATAAAGTTATAAAAAGGGATCCCAAACTCTAGAACAAGGCATCGACATTCAGAGACTAAGAGGCTAGAGCCATGCGGTCGAATTAGGGTTTATAAACCAAACATTGTAGTTCCTGCTCAGAACATTAATAAAATCTCTCTTTCAGTCTCTATTCTCGTGTTTGTTTACTGCTGCGTAGTTCCTACAAAGATCCTACCTAAAAATACCCTAATAGTTTGGTGCTAGAAGGAGGGGGGGGGGTCATATAAGCTAGGTGATGATAACAACTACTGACTTCCGGCTACTCCACGAGAAATGGAGCTACAAACTCGAATTGATGTTCTGGAGAGCCAAGTCACCTAGCTACATAAAGCTCAAGACGTTACGGGAAATGACTCCGAGCTTCTCTTAGAAGTTTAAGTCTTGAACAAATACGCTAAGCAAGATCTCCAAGTTGTTGGAAAACCCGTACAGAAGCTCTCACACCTCGAGGCTGAGAACCTAGTTCTCCGAGAAGATAATCAAGCTCTACGTACGACGAGTAACAATCGACGCCAGAATTGTACCCAGGTTCGACCAATGAAAATTCTAGAGACTCCGACCACTGAGGGCAACGGTACCTGGCAGTCTCTACCATTGAATGGAGACACCTCTATGGGAACCGATGCTGCGAGGAAAAATCGAGCCAACCTCAGAAAAGATAACGATTCCGAGATGGAAATCAACGAATAGACACCAAAAGAAGTAACAACAAATAAGTCCTCCGTGACTGCCTACCTTGAGCGGGTGTTCTCTAAGAAATTTGACGCCATCCTATCCATGGTAGAAAGACTCCCAGGAGTAGCTACTCCCATACAAAGGAGTGATCCAAACTCTTACATTGATACTCCCTTTGTAGACGAGAAAACAATGGTAGAGATGCCGAAATGTTTC
Source organism: Moricandia moricandioides (assembly GCA_905132885.1). NCBI lineage: Eukaryota > Viridiplantae > Streptophyta > Magnoliopsida > Brassicales > Brassicaceae > Moricandia > Moricandia moricandioides. The sequence continues at coordinate 132,365 of CAJHQQ010000201.1, read as the reverse complement.
TTCTTCCCCAACATGAGGATGTATGACGGCACCAACGACCCAGACAACCATGTGGCCCAATATAAACAGTGAATGCTCATTGTAGCAATCCAACAAGAGCTAAGGGAAGCCACCATGTGTAAGGGTTTTGGATAAACCTTGACGGGACCCGCCTTACAATGGTACATCAACCTCCCCAATGGGTCGAGAGACTCCTTTGAAACCTTGAACGAAAAGTTCGTAGAACAGTTACGAGAAGCAAGAGTTTCAAGAAAACGGTCGACTATATAGCACAATTTGACCAAGAATGGGTGGCCATCCCCGGATGCATTGCCTCCCTGAAATCTCATCCTTCAAAAGAGGCCTACTTCCTGATGGAGATATGTACAAGGAGCTCACAAAATCTCAATGTAAAATTATGGACAACGTATTATCCCAAGCCTGGGAGCATATAAAGTGGGAAGAAAACGTAAAAAGTTGATCCAAGTTCCCCCAAAAGCATGATAAAAAAGGGACTATAGACGATAGAAACAACCGAGATGAGAAATCCTATCAGAAGCCTAGGAAAGAAGAATGAAACAGGAACCGGGGCATGTATTAGAATCGGCCCCTTAAAGAAAGCTGAAGGGATGACAGCGTCTTCATGGCCATATATCTTCCACCTTTACATATCAAAGCCGGAATTGGTCAACATTATGAGGCAGATGGGCCCTCATGTCAAATGGCCTCAGAAGATGAAAGTACCAGATTCCTTCCAGAGTCATAACTAATTGTGCGACTTCCATAATGACCTCAGTCACAAAACAGAGGATTGTGTCGCACTAAAGATGGAAGTTAACGAGCTGCTAAAAAAGGACACCTCTGGGAGATCCACTCTGATAGGGCCAAAACTCTCCTCAATAAGGAGACGTCTAACCAGCCCACTGGAGCTGCTCATGTCTCACAACCTGTACAGGTTAGGATAATCAATGTCATCTCTGGCGGGTCAGAAGTAAGCAGCGTAAGCTATGCACCCATAAATAAAAACACCATAAACGCCAAGAACGGTCTGGAAGCAGGTAGACCTTAACGCCTACACCTAAGAACCGACGAAATCAGTTTCACGGCCAAGGAGAAGGTCCTGACTGCTCATCACGACGCCTGATAGGGCCTGATATTTACCACTATTGTGCCATGATATCAGCCTTATTTAGAGTCTAATAGGTTTTTGGGGTATTTTTTAGAGTATTTTCAGGTTAAGATACGTTATGGAGAATTTTGGTGATTATGGAGCTTTTATAGATGCATAACTGCGCAGATGTGTCAGATGTATAGCTATGGATGAAGACCTTAATACAGTGATATTGAGCTGATATTTTGGAAGAAGATATAGCTTTTAGTTTTCTTTCCAATGCCACCGGTTTGAGGTCAATCAAGATCCTACAGCCAAAGTTATGCCCTTTTTACTGGAGAGTGGTTTGTCTACCTCGCGAGAGGAAGCTGTCGAGAGATGAATGAGTGTCGATAGATGGCGCAGCCTTAGTGTTGATTGAAGGTGATTCCAGAAGATAGACCTGAATTGTTTCAAGACCTACTAAAGCCCAGAAGCCACCATAAATTACAAGAATGCCCCTGCATGAGTTAAAAGCCCTATTATGTGTTTCAATGCCATTGTTTAGGCAGAAAGCTTTCTTTTATTCATTGTTCTAGGGTTAGGAGATAATGGGAGAACTCCTTTAGAGTCCTCCTAGAAGTCCTTTGGTTTTATATTATATATATTCTATTCATCTATGATTTATGTGACAAAGATCATGTCTGAGTAGATCTCTTGTTAGGTTTAGGGTTTATTAATGGTATTGATGGATTAGCCAAACAATAGAATTGCTAGGGTTATTATTTAATCTATCAATAAAATTGTGTTTATTTCTTGTTTTCTAGAGTAGCTAACTAGAACCCTGATCATAGGATAGTTAGACGCAAGCGAGAGAATAGTCTACTGCCAAAATTAATCTTATTGAGCTAGGTTACTAGAAACAAAACAGAGTTGATTTAGTTAACTTAGTGAAATTATTGAATTAGGTCATAAAGTTTGACTCAAGAGACCATAGACCGACGCAGGATCATTGCTATCAATCGACGGTCATTCTGTGTCATCAAGCAAGAGGTGAGACATCAGACTTAGTCAATAGATTAGACTTGCAGCAAGAGTTGGTCGTCTTTTACATCAAATAGCGAGTTCTATGATTAAGAACCTTAGCTTCTATTCTCTATAATCAACTTTTCTGAAACCCTAGATCTAGCTATTTAGTATTATTGTTTACTTACCAATCAATCAATTATCTGCTATAGTTTATTTACTGCTTAATAATCTATTTGCCTAGCTTTATCGCGACTGTATTGGGTTTATTGTGTGCCCACTCTAACTGTGGATTCGATCCTAAAAACTACAATTTGACCTCTTTTGGTAAGAGTAGTTCGTAGGGTTAATTTAATAGAGTTTGCATTGAAATACATAAGAACCCTCCTGCTAAATTTGGCGTTGTTTCCGGGGAGAGAGGATTCGCCATTAGACTCAATTTGTTTGCTTTAGTCTAGGTGTTTTTCTATATTAGTTTACTTACATAATTTTTTCTTGTGTTTCAGGTACATACATATTAGTACCAGGAAGCAATCAGAGTATTTTTGGGTTCTTCAAAAAAGGAACCTATTGATTCGCGCATTATCCGTAAGTCTACGAGGGCAGTCGACATCCTCCAAGCAGTGATCACTAGAAAAGAGAAGCGAGCATTGATCGACACCAATACGTCACCGTCGACCGATACTAACATCATGACATCGACCGACACCCACACTTCACCGTCGATCGATACTACTTGCAGGAAGACAGAGAATGTTGAACTTCTTATACTTGAAGCTGAGGAGAATGGAATCTTACGAGACGAAGAAGGCCGCCTTTGCAGCAGTACATGACAATTGATTAATGCACAGGGTGATGTGATCCCTGATGTCATTTCTGTTGCTGGGATAAATGAATTCCAGATGAGCCGTGAATGTATGATTGGGCAGCTCATAACTCTTTTAAGGGTTTGCCTCATGAAGATCCGAAGGAACACATCTAAAATCTTGTGAATGTAGTCTTAAGGAGCGAGCAAAATGAAGTGTATGAATACCACATGCTCTGCAAGATCTTCCCTTATTCTATCTCTGGGAATGCATTTAGCTGGTTTAGTCGATGGGAACCACGATCTCTGACCCGCTGGGATGATACTGAAAGAGCATTCCTTTATGAATTTCGCGATGAAGATTCAGCAGCTCGAGAAAAAGAGATCAACGATAAGCGGGACAAGATCCTTGAAATTTGGAAAATAAAGAAAGAAGACGAGGTTCAACTACAGCTTCTTGAGTACTTTATAGCAATGTGTGTTAAGCATTATGGATCTGAGTCGAGCAGAGCAGAAGAATCCAATGCTAGTGATCCAAATTCGGTGTCGATCGACACTAAGATCTCAATGTCGATTGACCCTAAGACCTTAGAATCGATCGACACTAACCCCAGTTATCGATCGACACCACTCGACATTCATGAAGGACCGGGTTCTTTTAATCTCGACATCGATTCTGATTTGTGCCTTGTTTGATTAAATGCAAATGGACGAGAGGAGAAAAAAAGCGCGGTACGAGGTCGGTAGCTCCAGTGCTCCACCACGGGGTCCTCCATGCCGATACCCTTCCCCAAAGAGGAGGAGGCTTTACTTATGAAATTCGAGGATTATCCCAACCCTCGAAAAGCAGTGGCATCAAGGGACTGCACACATCGTCTCGTGAGCGAGGAGTGGGATTATTTTGACAGCCTCTACTACAACGCTTGGTAGAGCGTTACCACCTAGCTTAGAGTTACACGGATTTTAGACAGATGGTGCAGGAGCTTGGATTGGGAACCATTGCTACTAAGTCATATCCTCTGTATCCCGACCTGGTCAGACAGTGCATAGCTACGGCTCAGGTGCTTACAAGAGCCCCAGGGTGAAGGTGGCGCATGAGGCCACCCTAACTTTTCTCATCTGAGGAATCCGGTACCGGATTCCCATCCCGCAGCTCAGTGAGATTTATGGCTTTGAGATTGGCTTCGACATTGGTACCATTGCCTCCCTTTTGGGGCCTCGTCGTGACAGGCCATTTTGACTCAGGCTCAGCCACTCAGACGAACATTCGTCACCCTACTATGCGCTATTTCCAGTGCGCGAGGTGACAAACTTCTCTGACGATCATGCCACCTAGATGAGAGCCACCTCCACACGCCACCCCTCAGAGTAAGACGCAGAGGAGGCCTCAGACAAGCACAACCGGTCGAAGCAGCCACAGCATACGAGCCGACACAGACACCTCCACCACTCCCAGCCTTCCCTCAGATTCCAGAGATCCCCATATACGACCATGGTGTTTTCCAGTGAGTCGTGGTGGACGAACTTCGAGCAATATGGGCACAGGTAGAGATGATGTCACGGTTCCAGTGCTATAGCCATCCCAGGACCAGAGCCAGATCGCCACCGGGAGCAGCACCACAACAGCAGCAGCATGACTTGGATACGTCAGACGAGGAGTAGTCCCTTTGATACTCCTTCGTCTCTTATTTCATTTTATTTTTACACTTATGCTCATATTTATTTTATTTCTCTTTTGGCATTTGGATTTCAACTATTTGTTTATTGCTTTTTGGATGTTTTTAACGTGTTCTTGACTGTATAATAGAGCTAACCCAAAGAGAGATGATCAATATGGATAATAGGCACACACGATTCAACCTGGGAGCCTAGCATTTATCAACACCTCCTTGTTGCTGTCGATCGATGGTGATTTAACAGAGAGTTACGAGTTTTAACTTTATTTATACTACTACTTATTTCAGTATTTCTTCTATTTTTGAAGGTTTACCCTATAGTTCGAATACAACATCGATTGATACCATACGTTCACCATCGATAGACGATGGTGGTTTACCATCTGTCGACGCTCACCTACTGCCATCGATCGATACTCCTAACAGAGTTGGTATATTCAACTATCTCTGACACTGTTTCCTTATGATTTAATTTCTCCTCACCAATCCGAGACGGATTACACTAGGGACAGTGTAATTTAAGTCTGGGGGAGGTTCGCTAATGCTATCTATTTGTTTTTGAATTGTATCTCTATAATTATATAAGTCTTTATATAAGTTTTTCAAAAAGTTTTTATTGAGTCAAGAAGGAGACTATGATCAAGATTTATTATTGACTAACCACACTTTAGCACCATTATTAGAAGGTTGTTTGCAGAGATTACTAGAGATACCAAAGTGGATCATCCTGCCACTATATCACACTCGCATAGAAAGTTTGAAAGAACCGAAGCTGATTTCCAACACTAATCATGACATTATCAGCTTACTTTGGAATTTGGTATACACTAGATAAGATTCCTTCTGCAAGTGTGTAGGTACAAGTCATTGCATCTCTGGTTCCCTTCTCTCTCTCTCTCTCTCTCTCTCTCTCTCTCTCTCTCTCTCTCTCTCTCTCTCTCTCTCTCTCTCTCTCTCTCTCTCTCTCTCTCTCTCTCTCTCTCTCTCTCTCTCTCTCTCTCTCTCTCTCTTCAGCATCTACTAAAAATACAAGATTGGGATGTTTTCCTGAGATGCAGAGGGGTAGGTACATTATCGATGACCCCACTATTCTAATTCAAAGGAATGATCACACATTGTTTGAACATTACTGGTGACCCCACTATTCGCCTATAACTTTGTTTTTATTCAAAATAATAATAATAATATAAATACATTTTGAAAATGAGATGGCAAAGATGGATTGTATCAACATCATTGTCCATTGAGTTTGAGATCCAAAAAGATTCAAAGAAGAGATAAAAGAGGGAAGAAAGGGATCAGATAAATTTTTGTGCCTAGTTGTTCAGATACTTGCAGAGAAGAGTCCATATATCCTTGGATCGGTACTCCCAAGTTAAAGCCTGCACTTTTATTTTATGCAAAGAAATGAAAACAATAGAGGGGCGAGTGACATGGTTGTGTTTACAGCTATAGCAGGGTATAAATATCCTAAACAATGAATTATCAAATTAACCCTTAATCCTAACACAAAAAAAATATTCTTGCCAAGAGAGATCAAGTGTAATACTTAGGGATCGAATCCACAGAGTACAATGCCACATAATAGATTTCTTATTTCTAAAGATTAAGCTAGGTGATTATATATATATATAGGTAAAAGGTAATCAGTCTAAGGAAATGTTCCTTATTAAAGAGTGTCGATGCAATATGGAAATATGTTAATAATGAAAATATGGAAATATGCTCATAATGTAAATATCAAAATATTCTAATAAATTAACGAGGTGAAAATGTAAATATACTAGATCTAGGGTTTCAGGCAAGTAGATTATAGAGGATAAAAGCTAAGGGTATTAATCATAGAACTCGATATATGATGTAAAAGACGACCAGCTCTCACTGCGAGTCTAATCTATTGACTAAGTCCAATGTCTCAGCTCTCGCTTGTTGACACGGAATGACCGTCGATCGATGGCAATGATCTTGTGTCGAAGGGTGGTTTATGGATTCAATCTTTATGACCAAATTCGATAAGTTCACTAGATTAACTAAATCAACTCTCATTTGTTTCTAGCAACCTAGCTCAACATGATTAATTCCGGTAGTAGAACATGCTCTAGAACACAAGCAATAAACACAATTCTATTGATAGATCTAATAATAACCCTAACAATTCTATTGTTTGGCTAATCCATCAATACCATTAATAAACCCTAAACCTAGTTGATAACTACTCTGACCTAATCAAGGTAAGAATAATAATCTGAATATAATGCATAGATAAAACACTAGGGTTCCAATGAAAATCTCCCTAAGGAGTTATGAATCTTCTCCTTATATAAATCCTAAGACTATGATGGAGTGATGGTTCACACACCAATAAAGCAGAATTACTAGCACCCAAAACTCCAGCACTCTCTCCTTTGGTGCAATACATAATGTATAAATATAAAACCCTAAAGTCCAGGTCAAAACTCATCCAGGGGTAATCTTGTAATCTTGTGTCAAGTCTAACTTGGGCTTGAAATCGGCTTTCTGCGAATTGGTTATCGATCGATGTCAGATATGCAACGTCGATCGATCTTGGACATTTAACATCGATCAACGCCAAGGTTGTGTCGTTAATCGACGGTAGTCTGGTACTTAGACTCTCACAATGATCAGCTACTGATTATTCTCCTCTAAATGCACTAAAAGCTCAAAGTATCTCCATATATCTCCAAAACGTGCCTTGACCTGTAAAGACCTTAAAACGTAACCTAGACACACATAATAGACCCTAAATAGAGCCTAGCCATGTTCTTTTAGAAGAAGCTGCGTCAGCTGCTAGCGATCAAAAACTGAACATCAAAATAAACAAAAAGATGGTGGAAAAGTAATTAAGCTGTCGCTGCGATTATTTTCACAAAGGTTTCCAGTGTCGTCTGTAAAGCTGTAAAAAGTAGCGGCAGTTAAAATGGTGGTTGCGATTCTTTTTATAGGCAAAAGCCCCACTGCCAGTGTTAGTCTCTAGATAAGTAAACCAGAAAACAGTTATAAATTTGGTTATTAGCCGCTGACGCAGCTTCTTCTAAAAGAACATGGCACCTATAACATGGCCTGAAACTGGTAATAAATAGGCTATATCAACTCCCCTAGACTTAACCTTTTGCTTGTCCTCAAGCAAACAAGCCCGTGAAAGAGGTTTTGAAAAGCGAAGACTCACATAATATCTAAGTATAACTGTCACCTTACTCTATTGCAACCACATCCTATCAAGTCAATCACAGAGAAACTTTATATACCATATCTTAGTATAGCAACTAATTCCATTCTACCAACAACTTAGCGAATACTAGTCTGACTCGCCCCTCTACTGATTTCATTTGTTTGCATAAAATAAAAGTGCAGGATTTACCTTGGGATTATCGATCAATGGATATATGGACTCTTACCTCTGCAAGTATCTGAACACACAGGTAGCCTTCTCTGATTCCTTTACTCTCTCTCTTCTCACTTCTTCTCAGTCAATGTCTCCCTTCTTTTGAGAGTATCATTTTTTTATTGACTAAGATATTTGGATAAGCTTCCATGAATCAAGCTTTAATGGTTTTTGCAACCAGATCCTGTTCACTTCTTTTTGACTTGTATCTCTTTCTAGGATCATATGAATCAAGCTATTTAATGGTTGTAGCCACCAAATCATGTTCAACTCCTTTTAAAATCTGAAAGGGAGAGATAGGGGAATCAGAAGCACACAAACTTTTACCTTCCAGACTTGTAGAAGGAATCTGATCAAGTGTATACCAAGCCCCAAAGCAAGCAAATAATGTCAGGATTAGTCTTGGAAATCTACTTCGCTTCCTTCAAACTTTCTGAGCAAGTGTGATATATTGGCAGGATGATCCACTTTGGTATCTCTAGTAATCTCTGCAAACAACCTTCTAAGAATGGTGCTAAAGTGTGGTTAGTGAATAATAAAATTTTGATCATAGTCCTCTTCTTTACTCGATAAAACTCTTTGAAAAACTTATAGATAGTAAATAAAACTCAAAACAGTAAAATAGCGTTAGCAAACTTCCCACAGACTTAAATTACACTTTCCCCAGTGTAATACGCACCAGATTGGTTAGGAGAGTCAAATCATAAGTAGATAGCTTAAGTATAGAACTCGATACCGCTCTCTATAAGAGAATGTCGATCGATGGCAGACGGGTGTGGTCGATCGATGGTCGTGATCCATTTTAGACCAATGGCAATGTAAATAGTCTGTAAAAACAACATAAAACTCGAAATAAATAATAGTATAGGTAAAAACTTACTAAAAAGTGGGTTGCCTCCCACTCAGTGCTTTGTTATAGTCTTAAGCTCGACATTTTGAACTTTTTGACTAGAATGGAGGTGAATCAATACTTGGAAAACAGGTGTCTACATCTTCTTTGCTCTTCTGAATCCATTTAGCAACAAAGCTTCTCATTTCTTCATCTCCTCTGACTTTCTAATTATTTATGATCTTCTTAGTAACCTCCACTGAATGCATTCTCCTTTGTAGATTCTCAATATTGCGCTGGAGCATTCTAAGTCTGGCAGCTGTAGTGTTTGATATATCCTCCAATTTCTGAGAAATATCCTCTGTCATCAGGCTCTAAGAAAAAGCAATCTCATTGAACCTTTCTTCTAATTGTGTTTCTTCTGCTCACTTCTGTCTGTCGAAATCAGCATCGATCGATGGTGAGATGGTGCCGTCGATCGATGTCTTTCTATCCGGTCCACTAACATGCTGTCTTTGAACAGTATCCAAATCTTGCTTCATCTCATCCATGCGTGTAGTCAAACTGGTGAGGCACTTGTCTATTGGATAGTAGACATCATCAAGCCTTCTGCAGAAATCGTCTAATGACCTCTCTTGAGCTGTGTAGATATCATCCACAATGTCGTCAATCTCTGCTCTGCTGCATGTTCAGGTAAACATATGTAGCTGTACTCAAACATAGTAGCTCTCTCTAGAACTGCTATGATATCTTCCTCTTGCACATTCACAATTCTTCCGTCTAGAGCTCGTGCATTACCATTCTCATCCTTATATATGCCATACTCATCTTGCTTTTCCCAAAAGAAAATTTTTCTGCCATTAGCATCAAAAGCTCTTTTGCCATACTCTACCCGACCGTCTATCAGTAGGAGATTTATATAACTGACCGGTCCTGAAGTTTCTAATGTAAAGGGGTTAGACGTAAAGAACTCGTTGACTCCTAGAATAGTGGTATCAATCGACGCCTTCCTCTTGTTGTCTATCGATGGTTGTGTTTGTATTGACTCGTGCTTCTGCTCCTTGTTGTCGATCAATGCTGGTACATGTGCATCGCTCGATGGTACATGTACACGCTGTCATCCAAATAAAGTTCCTGATCGTTCATCCATAATAAAGGCATCTTCTACATCTTCCTTAGGTAGATTGAGAATTCTCCCATAAAGATCTCGTGCACGTCCCTCTTTATCTCTGAAAATTCCAAACTCATCTGCTATGAGATAACCATCGTCTGTATCGTCTGCTTCAAGTAATTGTTATGGTCTTCGTTTGATGTCGTTTGATGGCGAAGATATGTTTAGGATTGATGCTTGATTGCCCACTCTTGCGTTCATTACCCAGCCGTCTTCTTCTTACAGTGCCAGGCTGCGAGGTACAATCAGATCTTCCTCTCTGTAAGCTGCATCGTGGTCTGTGTAAAATCTACCATATCCGTGGTAAACCGGATTGGTGTCGATCGATGGGAAACCTGGACCGTCAATCGATGCTCGATAATCAGACTGGTGACCAATAATGTTTCCAGCTCCATTCGCCTTTGCAAGAATGTCTACCACATCGTCTTTTGTGTCATGTAGAATTCTGCCATCCATATCTCTTGCATTACCGTCTAGATCTCTTATAATATCGAACTCATCTGGTTGTAGATAACCATATTCTCTTTCGCGTTCTGCATCTGAATCACATTCGGTTTCTTCTTCATTCTCAGTGTCGATCGATGGTGTATGGTTGCCATCGATCGATGTCGATTTCCCAGGTTGATGGGAAACATGAAAAACTCCAGCCTCTTCCATATCATGCCCTCGGTATTCAATTGTTTCTTCATCTTTGTAGTCTTTGTTGTACTCAAGGTAGGCTGTATTGTAATTGAAATCGCCATGGTGGGTATGGGCTTGTTCGGAAGTTTGAGTGTCGATCGATGCGATAGGGTGGGTATCGATCGATTGTTGAACTTTATGGCTGTCGATCGATGGGTTGGGTTGGGTGTCGATCGATGCTCCTTCTTCCGATTCCTCACCAAACTCGTAACCGCAGAAATATGTGGCCACAAGCTTTGCATCATTGCACAATTTCGTGAGGGAAGTTTTGTTCTTATAAATTTCATAACACACATTATGATCGATCAAGCAAAGGTACAATATGTTTGTCTGCATGTCACAGATAACTCCTACGGTGGCCATGAAAGCGCTTCCAAGTTATAGAGAAGAGTTCCAATTGATCTGGATATCCATCACATGGAAGTCTATCGGGACTAAGACGTCCTGAATTCGCAGTGGGACATCTCTGCATATACCTCCTGGGTGTACTCTAGAGCAATCCACATAGATGAAAGAATCACTGGAAGGCTCCACTCTGAGGTTCAACTTCTCAGCTATAGCTCTGGGCATGATGCTCACTAACGATCCGGTGTCGCATAGGGCATTGGGAAACTCGTGGTTTTTGATCAGACATGGCACCACAAACTTCCCAGGATCACTTTTATTCTTCAAAATAATCCTTGGCTCTCTTCTAGGATGATCCTTGGTAGTCTTATCAACGATCTTAGGTTATGATGTAGCCCTCATCTGCTCTGGAGTTGTCGTAATCGTGATCTTTGGTCGAGTAACTCGTTTTGTTACTGGGTACCATCGATCGATTGCACGATCTCTACATCAAAAGACGCGTGAAGCTATTCCTGATTATGTCAAGTCAACAAGAACCGTCGATTTATTCGTAATAACTTGTGTTGATCAATTCTTGTGTGGGCTGCCTAACGAACCCGGTTTTCTGATACGGAACTCTTCCTCTTGGGGCCTTTCTCTTTCGACTTCTACCCAAAAATCTTCAATCACAGCATTGACGTGATGTTTGAGTCCGGCTTCTTCCTTCTCCTTGACCATGACCTCGTATCTTGTAAGGGTTTTACTCTTTTGAGTCACCTGATTTTCCAAATTTTCCACACGGATGTCGAGATCTTCAATTTTTGTGTTTAGGTGGAGGTAAAGGAAATCTACCTGTCATTAAAATCCACAATTATCTTCTGCTGTCCCTTCAGTACCTTGTCAAACATAAATTTGATCCATGGTCTTCTGATTGGCCTTGAAATCTCCATGCTTCTGGCAGCTTGGGCATTAGCTTCAGGTTGAGCTATTGCAGCATCTGCTACTTCTGCTTCTATATCAGGGATTACAGCCCCATGATTATCAATCTTCTGACCTGCTGCATTACGCAGATGACCATTGAGGTCATGCAAGTCTCCATTGTCGTTCTGAACCACTATTATAGGCGTAACCATCTGAACTCGTCTGCTGTCGTTGATCGATGCAGATGAGGTTCTGACGATCGATGCTAAGTGATCAATGTCGGTCAATGCTAGAGTTCCGATGTCGGTTGATGCTTTCCGTAAAGAAGTTTCGGTCGACGCTAAGTAGGTGCCGTTGATTGATGCTTGTCACCTTTCTTTGTGGATCGTACGCTTGAGTTATTGTGGGTCAGAGAACAGTAGTTGTTGTCTTGTTTTTGCTCCTGGTACTCTTTTGCATGCACCTGAAAGACAAAGAAAAAGAAAAATCAGTAACTTGAAAGTAACAAAACTAGACTAAATCATAGAAATTAAATCTAATGGCGATCAATGTTCCCCGGCAACGGCGCCAAATTTGAAATGGTTGTGTTTACTGTTCTAGTAGGGTATAAATATCCTATACAATTAACTATCAAATTAACCATTAATCCTAACACACAAAACAATACTCTTGCATAGAGAGATCAAGTGTAGTACTTAGGGATCGAATCCACAGAGAACAATGCCACACAATAAATTTCTTATTTCTAAGGACTAAGTTAGGTGATTATATATATATTGGTAACAAGTAATCAGTCTAAGGAAATGTTCCTTATTAAAGAGTGTAGATTCAATATGGAAATATGCTAATAATGCAAATATGAAAATATGCTGATAATATAAATATGGAAATATTCTAATAAACTAACTAGATGAAAATGTAAATATGCTAGATCTAGGGTTTCAGGCAAGTGGATTATAGAGGATAAAAGCTAAGGGTATTAATCATAGAACTCGATATTTAATGTAAAAGACGACCAGTTCTGCGGTAAGTCTAATCTATTGACTAAGTCCAATGTCTCAGCTCTCGCTTGTTGACACTGAATGACCGTCGATCGATGGAAATGATCATGCGTCGATCGATGGTTTCTTCAGTCAAGTTTATGACCAAATTCGATAAGTTCACTAGATTAACTAAATCAACTCTCGTTTGTTTCTAGCAACCTAGCTCAACATGATCAATTTCGGTAGTAGAACATGCTCTCGCTTGCGCCTAACTATCCTATTATTAGGGTTCTAGTTAGCTAATCTAGAACACAAGAAATAAACACAATTCTATTGATAGATCTAATAATAACCCTAAAAATTCTATTGTTTTGCTAATCCATCAATACCATTAATAAACCCTAAACCTAGTTGATAACTACTCTGACCTAATCAAGGTAAGAATAATAATCTGAATATAATGCATAGATAAAACACTAGGGTTCCAATACAAATCTCCTTACAGAGTTATGAATCTTCTCCCTAAATAAATTTTAAGACTATGATGGAGTTCTGGTGCACACACAAACATAGCACAATTACTAGCACCCAGCAGTCCAACACTCTCTCCTTTGGTGCAATACATAAAATATAAATAGAAAACCTTAAACTCTAGTTCAAAACTCATCCATGGGTAATCTTGTATTCTTGTGTCATGTCTCTTACTTGGGCTCGAAATCGTCTGTCTGCGAATTGTTCATCGATTGATATCAGATATGCAACATAGATCTATCTTGGAGATGTAACGTCGGTCGACGCCAAGGTTGTGACGGCGGTCGACAGTAGTCTGGTACTTCGACTCTCACAATGATCAGCTACGGATTATTCTCCTCTAAATGCTCCAAAAGGTCCAAGTATCTCTGTATATCTCCAAAACGTGTCTAGACCTGTAAAGACCTTAAAATATAGCGTAGACACACATAATAGATCCTAAATAGAGCCTATAACATTAACTGAAACTGGTAATAAATAGGCTATATCAGCGAGTCAGACTAGTATTCGCTAAGTTGTTGGTAGAATGGATTGGGTTGCTATACTAGGATATGGTATCTAAAGTTTCTCTGTGATTGACTTGATAAAATGTGGTTGCAACAAAGTAGGGGTGACCGTTATACTTAGAAATTATGTGAGTCTCCACTTTTCAAAACCTCTTATAGAGGCTTTGTTTGCTTGAGGACAAGCAAAAGGTTAAGTCTGGGGAAGTTAATATACCATAAATTTTACCTATTTTACCTATGATATATAAAGTATTTTTAGAGTCTTTTATATGCATTTGGTATTGTTTTAGAGTATTTACAGGTACGGTTCTGTAGCCCAAGTGAGAGCCTGGTTATAACCTGAAATCTATCTTAAACAATCTAAATAACTAGTAACAAATGAGAGTTGAATTATAAGTTTACAGAACCCATCAAACCACGAAACCAGTACTTTTTAGAATGCGCATTGATCGATGCCATCTTATTGTCATTGATCAACGCTCAGTCGAGATGCGCTAGAGCGATCTCCTAAACGCTAAGTTTTGAGTTCAGAACGATGCTTAATAAAAGCCTAACAATCTATTAGTCTGCATTATCTAAACCTACCTGAGAATTTCCCCTAAGTCCAATATCTTAATTTAATCCTCACAAACCAAACCAATCTTGAAATCACTTTTATTGTTATTGTTATAATTCATCTAGCTTTAATTCGAAAACATTAAGTCTATTGTGCGATCCTAGAGTCTCTGTGGATTTGATCCCTAAGTACTACACTGAACCTCTTATTTGAGAGAGTAAAGTGGGAAAATAAGGTTAATTTGAAGGTGATATATAAACACCCACATCACATTGAAATAAATAAAAAACCTCATGTCAATGCCCTAGTCATATCGCCCATTGTAGCAAACTTCTTGGGAAAGAGGATTTTGTTAAACAACATGAATTCCACCAACATCGTCTTCCTAACTTCCTAAAATGATCTAGGGCTCGACGAGGACAGTCTAACATGAAGATTCACCCCCTCGTAGGATTTGGCGGAGAAGTCATGCAAACCAATGGAAAAGTCACACCCCCGTTGTACGCTGAAGGAATCTATATGTCTACCAAGTTCCTGGTAGTTGACTGCAAGTCATCCTACAACATGAAACTAGGAAGCCCTTGTATTCACGATATGGGAGCCATCCCTTCGACACTCCACCAGAGGGCTAAATTCCCTACCCTTGTAGGGCATAAAGGAAATCAAGGGAGACCTAGAGAACTCCCGATCCTGCTATTAAACAACAATAATGGAAAAAAAACAAAGCCCTATAGCAATTACAAAAGGAGTCTCTGACCTTGCATACGGAAGATTCGGAGGTTGAAGAGATGGACGAAGTGCCATTGATCGAACGAGACCTGACCTGGAACCTCAATATAGGTCCAAACTCGCCGCAAGGTTAAGAAAGAGGTTAATAGACTTCTTTCGATCCAAATCTGATTTCGTTGCCTGGTCCCACATGGACATGCCTGGAATCGAACCAAAATCATTATGCACAAGTTGCAAGTCGATCCCGCACATCATACAATCAGGCAGACAAGAAAAAAATTCACCCCTGAGAGGGACACGATCATCAAATACGAAGTCAAGAACCTGCTAGTCTCTTGATTTATCTGGAGATGCAGTATCCAGAGTGGCTCGCCAACATGTTAGTAGTCTGGAAAAAGAATGGGAAATGTCAAGTCTGTATAGACTTTGCAGACCTTAACAAATCCTGCACGAAAGATCCTATCCCCCGCCTCATATCGACAAGCTTGTCAATGTCACATCAGGAAACCAGCTGATCAGCTTCATGGATGCTTCCTTTGGCTATAACCAGATACTCATCCATCCAGAGGATCAAGAGAAGACCTCCTTAATGACGTCTAGGGACATCTACTATTATACAGTCATTTCCTCTATACTAAAGAACGCCGGCTCTACCTACCAAAGGCTGTTGAACATGGTGTTCACTGACCAGATCGGACATACCATGGAGGTCTATGTAGACCATATGCTCGTCAAATCCCTAGAAGCCGAAGTTCATATAGCGCATCTACAGCAAGCCTTCTCCACCCTTTGGAAATACATCATGAATCTTAATCATGCGAAGTGTTCTTGCGGCGTTAGTTCCAGGAAATTCCTGGGATGTATAGTGACTCATCGAGGTATCAAAGCTAATCTGGACAAAATAAGGGCTATCCATCCCATTCCCTCACCAAGAAGCGTAAAAGAAGAACATAAGCCTACCGGAAGAATGGAAGCCCAAAGCAGGTTCATCTCCAGGCTGTCAAATAAGTCACACTCTTTCTTTGACGCTCTCAAAAATTTGAAAGGCTTCAAATGGAGCGACATATGCGAGTCTGCTATAACCGATATCAAAGCGTACCTTACTACGTGATATCACCGAAATTACCCTATGAGCAAGTTTACTCTATCAAATAAGAGGATCAGTTGCATTACTTAGGGATCGAATCCAGAGGGAGCGTGGGTACATAGCAGAATTATAAATATAAAGATTAAGCTAGGCAAGTAATTGTAAAGCAGCAAACAGTAGAAATCAGTTGAGAGTTTGTTTGTAAACTTATGAGAATAAATAGCTAGATCTAGGGTTTCAGGTTATATTGTTGTTATACATATGCTAAGGACATGTGGTAAACCGTCCTAAAACTCGAACACTAAAGCAAGATATCCAGATATCGTTGCAAGTCTAATCAAATGACTAAGTCTTTGGTCCAGATTTAGACTTGTTAGAAAAGAACGAGTGTCGATCGATACTATGGCAAGAGTGTCGATCGATATTACCTTAGACAAGCATTATCTCCTAATCGATATGTTCACTAAGTTAATTTAGACCAACGTTTGACTGCGTCAAATAACCTAACTCAACATAATTATTATCAGGTATAGATCCTACCGTCGTATTTATCTATATCCTAAGTTTATGATTCTAGTTAGCTACTCTAGAACACTAGCATTGATATCAATTATGATGAAGGATTCTTATGGATTTACCCTAGTAGTTCTACAATTAGAAATACATATAACCCCTAATAAAGTCTTCGGTCAAACAAAGAGGACTACTCAGACATGATCAAGCAAAGCATAATAGATATCTTAATAGAATGAATAAATTGAATAAGGTAAGAAAACAATGGAGTTCCAATACAAATCTCTAAAAGATTCTTAATCTTCTCTCCAAAACTACTAAAAGCTTCTAAGTATGGTGGAATAGTTTGTGTATGATATAAAAGTTGTGTAAAGGTGGTGTGCTGCCCAAACAACGACAAAACTCATAAATACTAGGTATAAAGTCAGCCAGGGATAGTCTTGTAATTATGTGGGACTTCTAGGCTTCAAGTCGATAACGAACAAATTGGTCCAATCCTTCGCGTCACTGTCGATAAATACCAACTTGGTGTTGTCGATTGACAAACATCTCAAATCTCGACTCCGCCTTTTGATATGTGCTCAGATTACCCAAGAGCTACTGATTACTCTCTCAAATAAGAGGTTCAGCTGTAGTACTTAGGGATCGAATCCACAGAGAGAGAGGGAACACAATATATTTGATAATCAACTTAGTTAAGCTAGGCAATTAATAAGACTTTAAAATAAGTAAATAAGGAAATTATTGGTTTGTAAACAAGTAAGCAAAATAGCTAGATCTAGGGTTTTTAGGTAGTGAATTATAAAGGATAGAAGCCAAGGGGTTTTCAATCATAGAACATGAATTCAATTAGTAAGATATTATAAGTTATATATATCCCATGGTTAAGCTCAGAGTCTACAACTTTCATGTGCAAATTCGAAATAACCGTCGATCAATGGTATGCAAAAAACATCGATCAATGGCTTTCTTAGTCAAGCATTAAACAATCAGACTCGATTAGTTC
The DNA here is from genome assembly GCA_905132885.1 of Moricandia moricandioides. NCBI lineage: Eukaryota > Viridiplantae > Streptophyta > Magnoliopsida > Brassicales > Brassicaceae > Moricandia > Moricandia moricandioides. Next base: position 114,549 of record CAJHQQ010000201.1, on the reverse strand, counting down.
AGTTAGAATCACTAGACCATTCTCTCGATTGTCCCTAGTAGTTTAAGATCGATAGGATTTATTTACGTAATGATCATACTCTCGCAGTTGTAAATTATCCTAAGATCAGGGTTCTAGTTAGCTACTCTAAAACACAAGCAATAAGTACAATTCTCACCCTAAAATTTTTATTGTTTGGCTAATTCATCAAAACCTTTAATAAGCCTTAAATCTAACAAGGTGACTACTCAAATATAGCTAAGCACAACATAATCATAAACTTGAAATAATGCATAAGATAAAAAATATGGATAGAAAAATGAGGTTCCAATACAAAGCTTGAAGAAGTCCTGATCTTCTCCCCAAAAACCCTAAGCTATTATATTAGTTATGAAAAGTATGAAAGCTTGCAAAAATTCCTCCTTGGGATAAAACAATAGCAAAAAGCATATAAACTAGGTAAAATAAATTCATGGGAATTTTTGTAATTTATGTGACATATGCTTCAAGGGTGCTACTTTTTGATTTGGGTTTATGCGTGTCGACCAACGATCGATGGCAAGGGTTCATCTGGTGCGGCCTTGGATAGGAAGACCTCTTCCCAATCACACTTGAGGGATGATGGGTGGATCCTTGAGCCTTAGAAGCTCCAGGACGTTGGGTGATCTTCACCATAGAGCTATGGACTGCTCTAGAATTGTTTAGCGACTCCTGAGACACATGATAACCCTGTTACATGTCTAGGATGAATCACAGAAGCTCACGCTACCTAGTGTGACAAAGAAAACTTGTTCCACGTGAACAAAGTTTTGAGGTCCCCTAAGGGACAAGTTTGACAAGCCAAAAACTTAGATTTTATTAAAAGAATGCGTAAGTTACAATATGTGCTGCTTTTGGCTTTATAAAGACATGATAGAAAACCCTAACTAAAAAACCTTATCCTAACTCTAAAAGGAAAACAAAAATCTTTATCTAATTGGTTTATGAAACCATAACCCTAATCGTAGTCCTAGTTGGTTTAGAATTACAAGAAATCAGAAATACACCTAACTAAACAAACCGGCCAACTTAAGCCAAGATGGTCGATCTTCCCATTTATTGGGCTTAAAAGGCCCTCTTTCAGCTAACAACAACTTAGGCACGTCCATGTTAAAGCCCAACTCGTCCTTGTTGTACTCCTTGTCCAGTTTGCAAACAAAGAGATCCTTCTTGATCCATATAACAATCTTCTCTATTGAACTCTGATGTAAACACCAACTTTGCCGTTCTCTATGTGTTTCTTGGTAGTTGAACGTCTTTCCGGATTGATATCATGTAATCCATGCTAATGCAATGTCTGACCAAGTATAGCAAAGGCTGCACCATGAGTAACCTTTGTCTCCTCTCTGTCCATTATTCTCTGATCAGATAATTAAAGCTTCTATACAGCCTATTAGATTATGTCTTGATCAATCTCCTAGCTGTTTCATAGTTGATCTTCAAATCCCTCAGGTTGAGGCTGGTCAGGATCGCACCATCCCCTCCTCCTTTAAAAGGATTTGTCTTCAAATACGAACCATCTAAGATAAACACATTCATATCCTGCTCTCATACATTTCTCTGGCTGTAAAGATTCTTAGCACACAAGATATCTCAGCAAGTAATACTGGATCTTCATGACTGACTAAGAACCTTGTTCCACACTCTGGTGGACGCACCAATCCCATATGGTTGAGAATAAGCAGATTCCAACCATATCTCAACCCAATTCGATCCAAACTCAATGTGAATAGACTGACATGCTTCTCCTGATCAGGAGGTCGTGTAGATTTATCCCCATACTCATTATTGAGTCTAGGACCGTCCCTTTCCTCCCTTGGGTCATCCCTGATATTTCCACACTTGTCCACAAGCCAACTCAAGTCAGAATGTAAAGTTAAGAACTCGATTTTGAACTGGTCTTTTCTGGATACACTTGCTTGTACCATTGATGTCGTGTGATTCAAGCTCTCCCTAGATCTCATATCAGCATGAATCACATGTTTTCTTGGTCTAGGATGATGAAGCCAAAGCTCCAAGTCTTTGAGAAGTTGATGCAACTCGGACTTGCTCTCTTTCATCTTAGCATTGCTGCTGATTTGAGTTACACTACTCTCTCCTCCTTTAAAAGGATTTGACTTCAAATCTTGCTCTTTGAGGATGAAATTTTCGTGCACACTCAACTTGGTTGTTGCTCTTTGCAACAGAATGTTGTTATTGCTCTTAAACTCACATAGTTTTCCTCCTGGTTCAAAGATAAAGTTATGCAGCTTCTTGACAAGCTTTAAGTGATCCACGAGACTGAATTTAACACAAACAAGAGGACTGGTCAGTGGATAATAGGAAGAAAATCTAATGAATCCACCTTGTTCAATCAAAGTCGCAGATGACTCCTTATGAACTACAAGCGCCACATCAAGTTTTCCTTCTTCTTTTGCTTTGGTTAGGTCGAGAATAGGACCACACAAAGCTCCTGGCACGTGCTCCTCTTGTTCTTGTTGAAATATTGAATTTTCTCCTTGACAAGAAGTAGCCAATGCTGGTTCAATCTTTGGTATCTTCTCAGTTTTCTTCTCAGGTTTCTTCTCAGCCGTTTGTGAGCATAGCTTAGAAGTTTGTTTTCCTGTTTTCAAGAATTTGTTTGTTGATAGCTCAGGAACTATCTGGATGTTTTCCTTTGCTCCTGGTGAAGCCCTAGACCAGCTCCCAAATTGATCCAAAGCAAGTAACTTTGTCTCCTTGGATGTTTGTAGGTCAGATCTGTTCCACCTTTGCTTGCTGCCACGTTCTCTCATGATTTGGTTGAAGATCTCGGTTTCTAGATCATCCAGTTGCTGTTCACAAAAGATCAAGGTATGGCCCTATCTTCTTGCTTCCCACAAGAAAACATTGAAGATTGGTGGATAGATGATGGAATTCGTGATTCTAGGTTAAGATCATCAAACCCTAAAACCCTAAGTTGCTCTGATACCACATGGTGCGGCCTTGGATAGGAAGACCTCGTCCCAATAACACTTGAGGGATGATGGGTGGATCCTTGAGCCTGAGAAGCTCAAGGACGTTGGGTGATCTTCACCATAGAGCTATGGACTGCTCTAGAGTTGTTTAGCGACTCCTGAGACACAGGATAACCCTTCTTCATGTCTAGGATGAATCACAGAAGCTCAAGCTACCTAGTGTAACAAAGAAAACTTGTTCCACGTGAACAAAGGTTTGAGGTCCCCTAAGGGATGAGTTTGACAAGCCAAAATTAAGCTTTTATTAAAAGAATGCGTAAGTTACAATATGTGTTGCTTTTGGCTTTATAAAGACATGATAGAAAACCCTAACTAGTAAACCTTATCCTAACTCTAAAAGGAAAACAAAAACCTTTATCTAATTGGTTTCTGAAACCTTAACCCTAATCCTAGTCCTAGTTGGTTTAGAATTACAAGAAAACAGAAATACACCTAACTAAACAAACCGGCCAACTTAAGCCAAGCTGGTCGATCTTCCCATTTATTGGGCTTCAAAGGCCCTCTTTCAGCCAACAACAACTTAGGCACGTCCATGTTAAAGCCCAGCTCGTCCTTGTTGTACTCCTTGTCCAGTTTGCAAACAAAGAGATCCCTCTTGATCCATATAACAATCTGCTCTATTGAATTCTGATGTAAACACCATCTTTGCCATTCTCTATGTGTTTCTTGGTAGCTGAACATCTTTCCAGATTAATCTCATGTAATCCATGCTGATGCAATGTCTGACCAAGTATAGCAAAGGCTTCACCATGAGTAACCTTTGTCTCCTCTCTGTCCATTATTTCTCTGATCAGATAATTAAAGCTTCTATACAGCCCATTCGATTTTGTCTTGATCAATCTCCTAGCTGCTTCATAGTTGATCTTCAAATCCGTCAGGTTGAGGCTGGCCAGGATAATACCAGCATCGTCGATCAATACTCTGTCTCGACTCAAACTTTCCAGAATTTGACCAGCTATGGGGTTCTTTCACTCTGAGCTATAGATAGCCGCATAATATCTACAATGCTCCAATATTTACCTGGACCTCAAAAGACTCTAAAACACATCCTAGACACAAATAATAGACTCCAAATAGGGCCTATAACATGGTCTAAAAGTGGAAAATACTGGGACCTATCAATATGAAAAGAAGGAAGCAAGCACCTCCCAGTATATTACGTCACAAATCCCTCGTAGACGCGCAAAATCGCTACAGTCACCTTGAGAAGCTAGCTCTAGCCTTGGTTGTCGCTGACCGAAAAATGCGTTCTTACTTCTAGGCTCACCAAATCGTGGTTGTTACCTCACTACCGATCAAGACCGTACTTCAAAAGTCCAAAGTATCTGGATGCTTAGCGAAATGGGCTTTGGAGCATGGATAATACGACGTGGTGTTCAAACCGGCCACCGCTATTAAGTCTCAGGTGCTAGCGCACTTTCTGGCCAATTTTTTCCCGTGATGCTTCCTGCTTTGGAAGAACAGATAAATGCCCGGAATTGTGAAAACAAAGTGAGAGAGTAGATCCTGCACGTTGATGGATCCATCAATGTCAGAGGAACATAAGTAGGCATATTACTAACTTCCCAAGTAGGAAAAACTGCCACAAGACGCGTAAAGTTCAATTTCAAAGAAACCAACAACGAGAGCAAGTATGAGGCCCTGATAGTTGGACTCACCCTCGCACTAGAAATGGGGAAGAGAATGCCAGGGTCATCAGTGATTCTCGGCTGATCATCAATCAGATCCAAGGAGAGTATCAAGCAAAGGACGCCTGTATGATCAAGTAAATGGTTATATCCAAGCGTCTGATCAAGAAGTTCCAAAGCTGCAGGCTCACTCAAGTTCCCTGAGAATAAAATTCGCAGGCCAATGCTTTGACCAATAAAGAGTCCACCCTAGAGATAAAGACCCAAATGAGTATCCCCTTGCTAGTGCTCTAGTGATTCACAACAGAGGAAAAAACCACACCTGCAGGAATCTCGGCTATCAAAGAAGAAAGGACCTGGATGAATCCCCTCATCAAATACTTAGAAAAATATATCCTCCCTGACGATCGCAATGAAGGCAAGAGGATCACGAAACAAGCAGCCAGATACTGTCTATCCCGAGGAAGGCTGTTTTGAAGATCCTTTTTGAGTCCCTATATGTGCTGTATCACACCGAGACAAGCCAAGGTGATACTCAAGGAACTACATGGAGGAGAATGCAGATCCCACTCCAGCAGTCGCAATCTGGTTCTTCAGACCAGAAGGGCGAGATACTATTGGCCAACAATGGCAGAAAACGCAAATAAACAAGCAAAACGCTGCGATCAATGCCAAAGACACGCCCAAGTATCCAAACTTCCTCCTGAGAACCTGAAGTCCATAATATCCCCCTGGCCATTCAGGAATTGAGGCATGAACATAGTAGGAAAGCTACCAGTAGTGCATGGGTAAAAAAATTTCCTCCTAGTCGTAACCGACTACTTTTCCAAATGGGTAGAAGCAGAAGCGTTAAGCAGGATAACAAACGTCCAAATCAGACCCAGTTGGACCCACCTGGCGATGGAGCGCATCGACCCTAACCCCTCCCCTGTGATACAACCTACCCGAATTCACCATCCCCTGGGTTATTGGTGCGCTTGGTGTTACTCAAACCTAAGACTTCACCCTTTAACAGCACTCCTACAGAGAATCTGTCACCAATTGTCTTCCTATGGATTCACGTCATCTCCAAGTTCGGAGTCCCACAAAAGATTGTCACTGACAACGGACCCCAGGTCACCAGCCACAATTTCAAGGAATTTTACAAAAAAAAATGGGGCATAAATCTCACTTTCGCAATGCCGAGGCATCCTCAATCAAACTGACAAGCAGAATCCACCCAAAAAACGGTGATAAACATGCTAAACTAGCGGTTGGAGGATGCCCAAAGAAGATGGGCAGAACATCTAAACGAACTCATGTGGGCCTACCTAACTACTTCCAAGACGCCACTCAGGAAACATTTTATTCCTTGCTCTACGACACATAAGAGGTACTCCCAACCGAAGTGCACGTGAGAAAAACCGTATAAGAGCCCCTCTCTACAGCAGAAAACGAAGATCCGATGACTCTAAGCCTCGATTCACTCAATTAAAAGAGAGAGGTGGCCAGAATGAGAAACTGGTCCTACCAGAAAGATATCACGAGGAGCTACAATAAATGATTCAGAACCAGGACCTTCCTGAAACGGGATTGGGTTCTCCGACGAGTATTCAAAAATACCAAAGATAAAATGGCAGGGAAGCTCACCTCCTGGATGGGAAGGGCCATATAAGGTAATAGAGGTATGGGAAGCAGGGGCCTATAGGCTGCAAGACAGCATTGGTAAGACCCAAACAAAATGTTGGAACACCATGCACCTCAAAACCTATCACTTCTAAATACGATCTTAGGATCATGCTTTCTACTGGTTTACTAATATTATTTAAAAGTTTTGGTTTCCTACTCCTGCTTATGCTCAATGTCTCCGGACTAATCTTATCTAATAAAATATAAGTTCTTACTAGAGGAGAAGCAGGAACACCAATATACTTCTGAAATAAGTTCCCTCAGGGAAACAATTTCAAGCTTCCTCGAAGTTTCCAGGTTCCGGGAACGAAAATCCCGATTTGGATCCCAATTCTACAGGACTCCAGGTCATTATGGCGAGCAGACCCCCATGTAGGTCTAAGCTATCAAATGTCCAGCCTACAGGCCCCAGCGAAGGATCACCGAGAAAATAATCCCAGAGGACTATCCTACCAACTTCAGAATCTCTGAAAAGGATGAAATGCTTTTTCAGGAACCAAGATCTCCGACCCAGCCAAATTTCAGATCCTAGTCAAGGAAAGACAATTCCTCTGTGTCCACATTGAAACTTCATAAATTCTGGGGTTGGGAATGTATCTGTGTCGCCTATCTCAAGAAGATTAGACCAAGGCTTATCTTTTCAAGAATAAGCAGAGATAAAGAGCTATAGGATGGGAGGATTAATCGAGTTCTACGCCTATTATACAAGATTATAAAGAGTGCTTTGAAGGATTCTATGGAACGAAAACAAGAAAACTCGAGTCATATAAGGAGTGCAGTAAAAGGTATCAAAGCCATTGAAACACCAACAACAAGAAGAGGTAAAATATAAATATTAAAAAGTAAAGAAGCAGAAGTCTTCAATGGGAAGTAAAGCGCTCTAATACGGACTCTAAGTTCGGTGAGATTGCTATGATTTCGACCCTGAATTTCTCTAAGGTTTTCGTATTTTATGGACTTATTTTTAAACAATCAGTTCGTTCAATTATGTCATTTATTATATAGAGTCTATATGAGAGTATAATAGAGTCAGTATGATAGAGTAAATCGATTCTTTATTTATTTCACAAAGGACTCGATACAATGAAAGTTTTCCTTATAAGCTATTATAAAGTAATCAATCCTAATCACTTTATCTAACCACCCATCCATCCTTGGCTTTGAGTCTTCACAACTAAGGCAAATCCTTCCCAAGATCACCATTTTGTTCAGAAACCAAAAACAAGCGATCTATTAATAACTTAGTGAGCGGTTTCTATACATTCAACATATGTTCGGATTCTTTCTAAGCCTAACCCAAAATCCTCTTAGTGATACTCGATTCCTAAAGATGCTTAACCAGATCGATCAGGTTCAGTTCGCGGATCTATATCCGACCGTCTTACCACTGAACCATCTGGATTGGCCACAACCCGATCAAGCCATTCGGATATGATCCATGATTTATCGGATCCAGCACTTAATCATCATATCACATGATCCAATCGTCTTAGAGCAATGGTTCATTATTTGGACCTAAGGCCTAAGATACTTGATCGTTCATGCAGAAGAAAGAAGAAAACAATCAAGTATAAAGAGAGAAGGATGTAACCGTTTGGCAGATCGACCATAGAACCGATCAAAATCACTCGAAGGTTATGGGTGATGGCTTATCCGGTCCATCCACTCACCTTAGAGGTGTGTTCCGGAGTCGAAGTCCCAACACTCTTCTCTTTTGCCTTTGGATCCATGGTTGGATTAATCTTCATGAAATTATGGTCAATTTGCCTTCTTGGCTTGATTCCGATCAAGTCTCCCTCCCAAATAGCCAAAGTTTCTTTCTTTCTGATCGAGTTTGGTGTTAACTTAGGGAATTTTCGTGTCCAAAATCAATCCCAGGGCGACATTTATCGAAGAATTGCCCAAAAACTACTTTAGGCAAAAAATGTGCATTTTTGAGAACGGCCTGGTGGTTATCCATACACGTCCATTCTGCCGAAACCGCCTAGCACGCACGCCACATGTGCCACTTCTTAATCGAACAAATTCGGAACCATACCTGATCCAACCATAAGTACGATAACCACCCCGACCCGACCAGCTGGCTCAGTTGTCGAACACTCCACCGAGTTGAGTACAACTCCCCAACAGCTGGTCCAGCTGATTGAGCTATGTCGATTATCGAGCTTCCTTAGATTAGTCTGATAAGTTTAAGCTCCGTCTAGCTTGTCCAAGCTCCATCTATCTCGCAAAGCTTCGTCCATCTCATCTCACTCTTTCCATAACTCGGTCAAGTTAATTTTCCCTCTTTTCCTTTGTTTTCTTTGCTAAGTCCCAATCAACCCTCGGACTTAAGCCATTATTCAAACCATGGAACTCTTGCTTTGCGGCTTATGACCAGCTTGCACGTTCCCTCACCCCATTGTCCAACACGATGATCTTATCTAGGATCAGGGATGCTACAAGTCTCCCCCACTTGATAGGGACTCGTCCCCGAATCCAGACCAAGTGATACTTTATTATAGAAATGGTTGAACCATTTTGGGAAATCAGCCTTTCATTTTAGCTTATGTTTCCCAAAGTTATGGTTATCCTTCCTTGCCATTGCAATTCTAAACGACCTTAACCATTTGGATCACTTTCTTCCTTGTTGTTTTCTTTATACTATCGATAATTCAAATTGGCCTTGTCTCCAAGGTGAGGTTCTTGCCTAACTCTAAAGGAAATTAAGGCAGTATCAGGTCTTGATCCGTTAGGAATTTTTGGAGTTGGGATACATGGTACACATTGTGAAATGCTTCCATCTCAGTTGAGAAGTTCAACTTGTAAGCAACTGGACCAAATCTCTCAATGATTCTGAATGGACCCAAATATCTCAGATCAAGCTTTCCTCTTCCTGAAACTCTTACTCGACCCTTGAAGGTGACCATCTTTAGATAGACAAGATCGTCTACTGCGAACTCAAGGTCCTTCCGGTTCTTGTCCGCATAGCTTTTCTGCCTATCTTTGGCTTCCGTCATCTTATCCTTCAAGAATTTGATCTTCTCAGTCGTCGCTTCCACTATATATGGTCAAAATATGTTGCGCTCTCTTGGCTCCAGCATAATGGCGTTCGACATGGCCGCCCATAAAACGCTTCATATGGAGACATACCAATGCTTCTATGAAAGCTATTGTTGTTGGCAAATTCGACCAAAGGCAAGTGTCTTTCCCATGAATCTACCCAGTCTAAGGTACAAGCCCGTAACATATCTTCCAACGTACTTATCTTCCTCTCAGATTGGCCGTCTGTCTGCAGATGATATGTCGCATCCCCGATCGTAGATAGGATCGTTAAGTACAGGCCATGGTTCGAGGAAACGTACCAGCCAGGTCATTAGACCTAAAGGCAAGCGTTCTTTGGTCACGAAAAAGGGTTAAGTATGTATGAGTATTAACTCAAGATGGTTAGAAATGAGGATAAGGTAGCTGGACGATTAATATGCCATTTGCGCGATGTAGACGGGTAGCTCGATCAGCTAAACAAATTGTGATACAGCTTAGTCTAGCTCACTCCAGTTTATATCAGCTAAGCTAGCTGGAGAACTAGCTCACTCAGCTGGGTCAGCTGGGAATCAGCTCAACTCAGATGGATGGAGTGTTAGGATCTCCGGAAGTTGGATTTGGTCAATGAATCTTGGGTATCCGTTGGGCCCAGGTTTGACCCATTTAGGGGCAGTTATAAGCGATGGGTGTGATTGGCCAAAGGTTGTAACCTTTAGACCATTGGTGCCCATTCGCCTAGCAACATGCACCCCTTCATCCAAGGAAAGGGCCGTAAATAGGGGCCCTTCCCCATCCATTCAATCATCAGTTTCCAGAGTAAAAAATCATAGAAATACCGAGGGAGAGAGAGAGAGAGAGAGAGATTCTAGCCAAGAGAAAGGCCGATTAGGGTGGTAGTTGTTTCTAGATATTGCAATCTTTTGGGAAAATAATTAATGTCTGGAAATGAGAAGATCCGGAAAGGAGAAGCAAGTGGAAATCACCGAGCATGTCTCCGAGGTATGTGATGAACCACTGAACCCCTAAGACCAGATCGGCGGCCCTGAAGGTCGATATCGATTGTCTAATTAATCAAGGTTACATCCGATTCGTCTTTGTTCCATTTCAATTCATTATTTTTCTACTCTCTTTGGATATATGTGAAGAGGTTTGAACGTTGGTATGAAGGGTTGGAACCTTTAAAGCATGCCGATCTCACCCAAACCACGATCCTATACCTTGGATGCTTCTCTAGGGTTACTTGGTCAGTGGGGATGGTTGGTTGAGTTATGTGGGAACCGAAAATCACACCACTGATTTCCATAAACTTAGGAAGTCAAGAAACCCTAACTTTCCCAAGAGATCCCGGACAATCTTCTTTAAACCAAACGGCACACAAGCAAACAATTTAAGAAAAGATTGACGATAAAAATATGATAAGAAAATTCTGAAAGAGAAAGAGAGCAAAGAGGTTCTTATACCGTAATTGCGTAAGAGATTTCGTACAAGAAGATAATGAGCCTTGGCTACAAAATTTGTTGGCGAGATCCTTATTTCTAGCAACCTGACTACGAAAAACCTAATCAAAACACAACTTGATAACAAAACGAAAGTAAATACTTATTGCTGTGAATGCGAAAAAACTTTTTTGTTTTTGCTTTTTCTCGTCTTGTCTTCTCTTATATACTCCTTTTCAAGGCGGTTTCTTGTTTCCCTTCCTGCCCCTGGCCGAGTTTATCACTTCGAGAATATTCCCTTTTTTATCTCCATCTTCATCATTATCTTGTAAACTTAACATTTATCCTCCGATTCTGTGAGATTCATTTTCTTCTGCAAGTAAAGTTACACCGTCATAACATTATCGGGCCTGATTTGGTATGAAATCGCAAGTGGGTCATTAGTCGCGTTAGGGGCCTCTTTGGACAGTGTTTCGACTTAAACGTTCTTACGATCTCTTCAAAAGAGTTTTTCATGATACGACGCCGCTTTAGCTAGGAAGTTCACATTCATATAGTTTAGAAAACTGTGCTGTTGAGTTAACTGTTGCCATTTAAACAAATAACCGTGAATTTCATTCGGGAAAATGAGTCTTTGTTGTTTCTATCTTACAGTTCCAACGATAACTCCCATTGAGACGAAACGAGGAGAATTTAGATCAAGACTTGAGAGATAACCCAAGGGTGTGGTCTCACTCGCCATATGGCGACCTGGGAGCTGTATTTGATGACCTTTGGCGATCCTTACTCGTTTTATCCGTAAAACCTCAACGGAGACTCCGATCATGAGTCGAACCATAATACAAATAAGAGACACAGATCATCATATGTCGACTCAGAATCAGAGAGGTCTATGGCGACCAAGCCTTGGAGAGGTCAGGTCAACATATGGCAACCAAGGTTTGGTGAGATCGGGTAGCAATTCGGTGACCCGGACTGGTCAAGGTCAGGTCGCCTTATGGCGACCCAGACTTGGTGAGATTAGGTCGCCATATGGCAAATCAGATTTGGTGAGATCGGGTTGCCATATGGCAACTCGGACAACTTGAGGTCAGGTTGCCATATGGCAACCCGAACTGGTGGAGGTCAGGTCTCCATATGGCGACCCGGACTGTTGAAGGTCAGGTCGCCATATGGCAACCCAGACTGGTCAAGGTCGGGTCACCATATGGCAACCCGGACTGGTCGAGGTCAGGTCGCCATATGGCGACCCGGACTGTGTGGGTCTAGGTTGTCGTATGGTGACCCGTGCTTTGCTTGTCCAGGTCGCCATATAGCGACTGGCATGCTATGCTCTGGACTTCTCTGTATGATGGCTCGTTCCTGGCGGCTCGATCATTCTTTTGGAAAGTCTTGTGAATCAGGACCTTCAGAAGAAACATTTTTGAGACCTTGAGCCATTGATTTCATCATGACCAACTTTGACCCCAATAGTTAGCCCCCCAGCTCGTTAGGCAGTAAGCTTTTTTAGCGTGAGGCTCTGGCGCGCGGTTAAGATGGTTTTGCAAGTTAGACGATATCATCGGCCGAAATCCCAAGGATGAATAGAAAAAAATCTTATCTATAAGATGGTGGAGTAAGTGTTGAAAAACTTTATCACTTGCTCACTTTTCCCAAAGAAAACTATCCAAGGTAGAAATATTCTCTCTCTTTCTCTCCCATTGGGTTTTCCTTTTTTTTTTTTTTTTTTTTAATTTTACTCTTAAAAGAATGTCTTCCAAAAGGAGGGGTCCCAAGAGAGTCGATCGTCGTCATATTAAGCATGATGATAACCGTGAAGACGAGGAGGTTGTTCTGAAACATGAGTATATTATGCACTCAGTAGAACCTGCCGAGGCCGAGGCCTATTGGGTCGCTTTGTGCGAAAGTTTGACTTCCCCACCAGAAGCACAGTTTCCTAGCAGGCCTCCTCGCAGATGGGATTGAAATCTCCCAAGCAAGAGTTCGTATACATTACTCGACAGGGCGAAAGGGCCGATGACCCCCCGACGGGTTATTTCACTTGTTATGAGGCACACATTGTGTGTTGCCGCTTATGGTTCCCTATCCCTGATATTTTCGTTCGGACCTTGAACCGTTTCAAGTTGTCGATCGGTCAAATAAATCTTACAGGTCTTCCTCACCTCCTTGGAATCCAGGTCTTGAATTACGAGCATGGAGTGTCTCTTAGCGTTGACCATTTTGAGGCCATTGGCGCTAACGGGTGGGAAGTATCGCTTTACGCCTTGCTCATACATGTCGATCGTAAAGGAGACGATCTCGAATGGTCACACATGGGAGAAATGCTTTTCATTTTTCCGTATTAACTATGCTTCAGTCGAAGAGAGCCGCATTCCTGACTTTCGCAGTGAATGGGGGTCATTATGGTACTGACCGGATACATGCATGTTTTGGTTTTGACCATATCTAACTCTTGAGTCCTTTGTTTTTTCAGAGAAGAACCCATTACCACCATTCCCAATAGCTGTGATTGCTGTGAGAGATCTTCTTCGGACCGGTTAATTTTTTAGGACTTCATTCACCAGAAGAAAGTTCGCAAGGCGCTGCAATATCACCAGTTGCGAGACCGTCCTGAAGTGGTCGTGGATGAAGGATCCGGATCGGAGATGGACGAGTTCGTGTTGAGGGACGTTCCGGTGTCTTGAGATAATTTGGGGCCTTCCAAGGGCAAAGAGATTGATCTAAGCAACGCCGAATTCATTTCGGATGATCTCCTGTTGCTTGGATGGCCTTCTAACTTCTCCTGGGTTACGGGAATGGCGTCAGCGAGTTTCCTCTGCCAGATTTTAGCTTTGATGACCTCTTCAAGGACCTTCCATCTGACTCCGACCCTCCACCTACCGTGGATGGTCAGGCGAGGTCGAAAGCCTTCGTGGAGGGTTCTAGGATTTTCAATGCAGTAAGTAATTTGAACTTTGCTTTTCTACTATATATATATTTGTTTGCTTTGTTGGCGCAAGTTTCCTTAAATCCCAACCTATGCACGGGCTGCTCCCATTCAACTCAGCCCTTGAGGCGAGCTACCAGGAGGCGCGAGTCTGCCGCTTTAAGGTCAAGAGAGCGGATAACGAGGCTGCTCTTCTTAGAGAACAGGCTTCCGCTCGTGATCTCTGAGACCAGGAGCTGGAGAGAAGGCATGCTAGGGCTCTTCGTCGTGCGGAGACGCGAGGAAAGCGCGAGGATTCTGTGGTGATCGAGGATTGCTCTTCTTAGTTCAAGACTGAATTCGGGAAGCTTAGGAGGTCCCAAGAGCTCACGGACAACTTCCGAGAGTGCCTTGGAGCTGTTCGTGCCTTGCCACGGTCAACGGCCAGCGATTATGTTTTCCAGACCGCGATGACCATGATGACCAGCTACATGGATGAGTACGAAAGTGTCGAGACTCTGATCCCTCTTCTCGAGGAGAAATTTTTAGGATATTGGGATCCCATCCCAATTTCTCCTGATACGGAAGAGACCGAAACCAGGGTCGCCTACAAGGTGGTCGAGGTGGATCAACCTGCGGGTACGTTCGGTCGTTCGATGTCAGGAGACTTCCAGGTAGACCCATGATTGATTTTCTATGTTTTTGATTGTGTTTGCTTCTGCCAAGTGTGGCCTTGTTTTTATTTTGGGACTGGCCGCGTGTGGCTTTGAATCCATGCCGCTTTGCGGATTTTGCATGGATGGATCAACCTTTTATTGAAAATATTTGAGATTTAAGAGTGTATGTAGAGGGCAGATTATGAGTTGTCATCTCATAACCCATCTCTTCTTTGTAGATCATTTTGTTCGTTGCTCGTTTGAGAAGTGCAGAAAAGTTCTGCGAGCGTTTAGATGTGAACAAAGAGTAATGCTTTTAGGATCTCATATCTTTAGATATTCATGCCTTGAAACGTTAGAGACCAGTTTGCTGGGTTTTGGGCAAGACCTAGGGCTATTCTCGGTTAAGGCTGTGCGATGAATAATCAGCTTTTGTTTTGCGTGTTGTGATTTCAACCTGATTCCGTACCGTTTTAAAGTCCGCTATATGTTCTCGGCTTATACGACTTGTATGGTTGGAATCGAGCATCTCTTCAAGGACAATTTTTAAGTCTCCTCGAAGTGCTGACCAAAATTTTGGATTTTTTTGTGCGCAATTATCCTAGTCGGATGTATGAGAACCATTCGTGAGAAAGGTTAGGTTTGTTTTTTTAGACTGCTAATGTACTCATCGGGGCCAATCGACGAGTGAGGTGTACGAACAAATGCTCGTTTATGATTATAGTCGCGAACGGATTGTTTTCGAGTTTTGAGAGTATATTTCCGGAGATTTTATGTGATGTCTTGCATTTTGTTCTGAAATCATATGGTGTGTAAGGGGATGCCTTCGAGTATGAATTGCTCTTTGGTCTCTTCGAGGGTGGGGCCTCGAATTTTGGTCGATGGTTGTCCACCGAAAGGTGTTTATGAAGAAGTGTTCGTACCGAAGAAGTTCGGTTGGTACTTGGATGATTCGGAATGAATGTAGAAGTTCATGTGAAAAAGAGACTTCCGAGATTTCTGTTTTCTTATTATCAGATTTTTTTAAATATCGGGTACAAGGTGAATATTTTAAAATGTGGGAATATACGAGTATATGTATACGAACCCACTCCCCGTTTTTTAGAGAGGGGGATCGCTGAATTCGTCATTAGACGAGCTGCCTACGTACCTCTTTCGAGTATAAAGCCATCTCGTAATTCAGTTTTTTGCGGGGAGCGTTTTTTCACTCGGCTATGGTCGCTTTGACCAAATTAGTCACATGGACTGTGGCAGGGTCAACGGCTTCTTCAGGGATTATCTCCTCTGGTTAGGTTATTGTGTCGGGCTTGGACGCCTTCTTATTTTCTTCGTTCTTAGTCGGTGGCCAAGTGTTCTTTGCACGTTTGGGCTTAATCACTGAAGTAGCCGTGATCTTTCTTAGCTTGTGTTTGGCTAAGAAACAAAGTCGCGACTGTTTTTGTGTTCCCCAGATTGCGGCCGTTCTGTTTGGTGTTGGGAACTTGGTGCCTAAGTGTTAGGTCGACAGGACTGCCTTCATGGAATTTGGCCAGGGAGTTCCCATGATCACGTTTTAGATAACGTGGAAATCGACGACCGAGTAATCAATGATTTTTTACTTCTTTTGCCATGGCCGGAAGCTTGATCGATCCGATATCATTTCGGTTATGCTAGAGAAACCGGTTAATGGTTTTGGCGTTTGCACGACCTCTTTCAATTCGATGTTCATCCTCTTGAGTGTATCGTGGAAGATGATGTTAGCTGTGCTTCATGTGTCGACAAGGAATCTAGCGACCTCGGGATATTTGATTATGAGATCGATGACAAGCGCCTCGCAGTGGAGTTGATCATTTCTGCCGGCTTCCTCTTCTTCAAAGGTGATGGCGTTATTTTGCCCGTCCACGGATGGGGACCAGGTCGGCCAAATTTTGTTTGCTTCAGCTTTTCGCTGATAAGCATTGATCGATGAGACCGTGTCGCCGCAGAACTTTGACCCTCCGATGATCATGTTAATCCTGCGATGATTTTTGTTGTTGCTTTTGTCATCTGGATTCCTTCCGCGTTTGTCCCCTGAAGAGCTCTCAGGCTGGGGAGTTTTGTCGGTTTTCAGAGGACGATCGGAATCGCGAATGAGGTCCTTGAAACTCCTTACTCCAGAGTGTTCCCCTGCGATTAGTTTTGCTGCTAACCTTTCTGCGAGAAACTTGCAGTTGATGGTCGAACGGACACGAGTTTGATGGAAGTTGCAAAAAGACGCTTTCGTCGTAATTGGAATTTCGGGTCCACGCGTTGCCAGTGGTTTGCCCTTCTTCTGAGCCGGAGTTGACGGTAGAGTTGTGTGCCCGCTGGGTTTCTTCTCCCTCCTTGCGGGCCGTTTTCTTCTTGCTTGACTTTTGATCTAAAGTCGATTCTCTCGAAGAAGTCTTCGCTGGTTTGTGCTTTCGCGACATAACCTTGGTCTCTTCTTTGATCATGATGTGGTCTGTGGCCTTGTGCAACGCGTCCTAAATCGTACGCGGCTTTAAACGGTGATCCATTTTCTGAACTTTGCTTTATACTAGAGAGTCTTTCGAAGGGCGTCTACGGCCACCTTGTCGCTGTTCCCGCTGACTCTAGCCATAACGAGTTTGAACCTGTTGACAAAGTCTCGGAGTGATTCGTCTTCCCTTTGAGCTAAGCTCCATAGGTCGACGTCGGAAGTTTCTCGGTTGATAAACATCGAGTACTGCTTGAGAAATTCTGAAGCGAGTTGGCGAAATCTTCCAATGGAATTTCGCCTAAGGCGAGAGAACCATTCGAGCACGTCTCCCTCGAGATTTTCAACAAAGAGGCGGCATTGGCCGGCGTCTCTTTCGCTCTCTCTAAATTTGGCCCTTCCCATCGTGATCTCAAAGGCTTGTAAGTGCGCTTTGGGATCAGTCATACTGTTGTATGTTGGCGCCTTGATCTTTCTAGGATCCAATACTTTAGTGTTAACGATACGAGACGTGAAGGAGGTTTTACGAGCTTCTTTAGCAGCTGCTCTGTCTATGGTGCAGAGCTAGTTGCATGGTGAAGCTGAGATTTCACCGCTTTCACTTCCACGACCATTTTCATGAGATTATTGCAAAAATTGCGGATTTTGGAATCATCGTCAGCGGTTTTCCGAGTCTGCAGCGTTTTCTGCGAGCTCTCCAAGTCTGCTCTTCAGCCAGGTTCTCCTGCTCTACCCAGAAGAGGTTTTCTTCCTCCTCCATCATGGGTTTGTAAAGCAGGTCTTCCTGAGCAGTGTGGCTCCTTGTCCTCTCTAGGTGTAGGTCCGCGTCTTGGTCTGAAGGCTCAGACTGACTGCTGGAGTCCATGTTGACTCGCTCAATTTGTCCCTCTTCCTTGTCCTCTTCCTATGGTGGAAGATCGCCTGGTTTCCCGTGCTGGTGCAGGAGTGATTTCGGCTGTTTTTTGTTCCCGAAGGCTTTTCATGTGCGTTCCCGGATCGGTCCAAAGGATTTGTGAAATCGATTTTTCTTCCCCGGATCCAAGTGGTTACACGAGGAAGAGCAGCTCCGGTTCTCGCAGTTAGGGTTTTAACCTGCTTAGCGTGAGATCCCACGACTATATCCTACTCTTCTGCCCTTTTTCATAGGTGGAGATCAGTGTCTTCATCTCCTCGACTGCCGCGGTGTTGGGCTCAGCGCTAACGGCGGGAGTGTTGGTTGCAGGAGTGTTGTCAACGTTTCGAGGCTTACGTCGTCGCGAGGTTGTTGTTTATTGAGATTGTCAGCTGACATGTTTGATTGGGCGTTCTATGGTTGCGAGAAAGACTGATCTATAAGTACACCCTCCTTCTAGCGCCGAACTGTGGGAACCGAAATTCAAATCGTTGATTTCCATAAACTTAGGAAGTCAATAAATCCTAACTTTCCCATGAGATCCCGGACAATCTGCTTTAAACCAAACACCACACAACAAAAAAAAATTAAGAAAAGATTGACAATAAAATATGATAAGAAAATTCCGAAAGAGAAAGAGTGCAAAGAGGTTCTTATTTCGTAATTGAGTAAGAGCTTTCGTATAGGAAGATAACGAGCCTTGGCTACAAAAGCTGTTGGCGAGATCCTTAGTTCTAGCAACCTGACTACGGAAAACCTAATTGAAACGCAGCTCGATAACAAAATGAAAGTAATTGCCTATTGCTGTAAGTTTGCTGTAAATGCTAAAAAAGTTTTTTGTTGTTTCTCGTATTGTTTTCTCTTATGTTCTCCTTTTCAAGGAAGTTTCGTGTTTCCCTTCCTGCCCCTGGCCAAGTTTATCACTTCGAGAATATTCCGTTTTTTATCTCCATCTTCGTCACTATTTTTGAAACTTGACATTTATCCTCCAATTCCGGGAGCTTCATCTTCTTCTGCAAGTAAAGTTACACCGTCATAACATTACTGGGCCTGATTTCTTATGAAATCACATGTGGGTCTTTAGCCGCGTTGTGTGCCTCTTTTGACCGCGTTTTGACTTAAACATTCTTACGATCTGTTCGAAAGAGTGTTTCATGATACGACGCCACTAGGAATTTCACACTTCGTATAGTTTAAAAAAATGTGGTGTTGAGTTAACCGTTGCCGTTTATACGATAACCGTGAATTTCATCCGGGAAAATGAGTCTTTGCGGTTTTTATCGTAAAGTTCCAATGATTACTCTGATGGAGACGAAACGAGGAGCATTTTCAATTGAGACTTGAGAGAGAACCCTTGGGTGTGGTCTCACTCACCATATGACGACCTGGGAGCTGTATTTGACGACCCAGGGTTTGTTTGGTGATCCAATTGAGGCGAAACAAAAATCATTCCGATCGAGACTCGAACAAGAATACAAAAAAGAGACACAGATTGCCATATGTCGACCCAGATTTGGTGAGATCCTATCGCCATATGGTGACCCAAACTGGTCGAGGTCGGGTCGCCATATCGCAACCCAGACTTGGTGAGATTGGGTCGCCATATGACGACCCGGACTTGGACAGGTCAGGTCGTCATATGGCGACCTTGAATTGGCGAGTTCAGGTCACCATATTGCGACCCACACTGGTCGAGGTCTAGTTGACATATGGCAACCCAGAGTGGTCGAGGTTAGCTCGCCATATGGCCACCCGGAGTGGGTGAAGTCAGGAAGCCATATGTCAACCCAGACTTGGCAAGCCCAGGTCGCCATATGGCTACCCGGACTGTGTGGAGTCAGGTCGCCATATGGCTACCCAGACTTTGTGGGTCTAGGTTTTTGTATGGCGACCTGTGCTTTGCGTTTGTAGTTCGCCATATAGCGGCATGTATGCTATGCTCAAGGCTTCTCCGTATTATGACATCTCCTGGCGGCTCAATCGTTCTTTTGGACAGTCTTGTGAACCAGGACCTTAGGAAGAAATTTTTTTCAAGACATTGAGCCGTTGATTTGGTCTTGGCCGATTTTGACCCCTACAAATGACTAATTACTCATGTAAAATGAGGGACTTACCCAAAAGGCACGAGTGGCAAAAGACACAAGTTGACAAGAAATACTTGTTTGCCAAAGGGACGTGAGTTTCCAAAGGGTATGAGTACCCAAAAGGTGCGAGTTCCAAAACCTGCCAATGGATCATGGCCTTTGCAGATCCATATGGGACAGTCTGAGACTGGTTAAGCTGTACATAGACATGGTTCAACTAACCATGTTATTGAGTCACAAGGTCCGAATGGTTGCATGTCAAGCCGGATGGGATTCGGATTAGGTAAGTAAGTCTGTGGGTTTTATGGGCTGGACTGAAAAAGTTGGTTGATCGAACCTGGACATTAACCAAAGGGTTAGATGGGACTAAGGTTGATTCGGCTATGGTCTTAATAAGATCAATTGGTTTAACTATAGACTTGGTCTAGTCTTAGCCGATTATTATTTAATTACTTGAGTAGAGGTTATGCTATTAAAGGAAACCAAACCATACATTGCTAAGATCAACCGTAGGAAATCAGATTATGATTAATGCTAAGTGGTTTATGTTTCAGGATCTGAGGCTGATCGTGATCAAGCGAAGGAGACGTGAAGACTCTATGAGCGAGTGATTGTGTGGTGTGTGGGTAGATCGAAGTAGGAACAAACTTATATAGCCTATAGTGCAGACTGATTATTGTATTGAATCTCATTTCTTTTATTTATACAATGTCGATTTGCCTTGTTAGGTCTTTAGGTTGTTCTTTTGGTCTATGTACCTCATGTTTTAGAATATGTCTTAGTGAATATTAAACTTGAAAGGAATCATATCAGAAAATTGTGTAAAGTATGACTGCAGTTCTTGTTGGGCTTTAAGGGCTAGGATCGGGTCTTACAAGTTGGTATCAGAGACAAGTTGATTCTAGGATAGTTTGGGTATGGGGTAATACATCACACACGCTGAAGGGTCTCACGATAGGATTGTCTCAACTGCTTAGACTAGGGATTGAGTGTTTATTATATTTTGTGATTGAGCACTAACTTGAATTGAATCCTTAGAGTGGAAAAAGCAAATCGGGAAAGACTCGTAAGAGTAAGGGCATCGTTGATCAAGACAGTCAGATGGCTGTAGCTGGAGTTGATCCGACTAATTTTCCAACCGATCCGGTTGTGGGCTATACTGGTGAGGGATTAACCAAGGAACCAACCTACCTTGCTGGAACAAGGGTTGAGAATGTGGTTAGGCAACTGAAGGACCGTGAAGAGGAACTAGAGTCCTTTAACACCGAGCCATTTGCTAACCAGCACGATTGTGCAGCCATGGGAGCGGCTAACCGTGAGGCAGAACCGTCCATAAAGGACATACTGGAGGTCATGAAGGATATGGATAACCGAGTAAATGCAATGACACAGATTGTCACTCCTCTAGTGAACTCATTGGTGGGTCAAGAAACAACCATAGCTACGGTTACGCCCTTAGCCAATGGTCGGGCTGGAGAACCAGCCAAGGTGATCGAAATCGACCCACCTGCAAGAGCTGCGAGAAAGGTGGATTACCTGAGTCTATTGGAATACATAACCCGTCTAGGCACCAAACATTTCTCGGGTAGTACCGACTCTATCGTAGCAGATGAGTGGAGATGCCGGTTGGGCGAAACTAATTTCGGTATTATGGAATTTCTAGGGAACTCGTAGGCTCGGGAAATATTTTTCTTCAAGGTCAGAATTGAGATTAGAATTTATTAAAGTGGATTATGGGCCGCGGTCGGTTGAAAGTTCCTTCTTCTAGCCTCTGTGGTAAAGATATAAGATATTGCCGACGTTGAGGAACACAAAGTCGCCTTTTCCCGGGTTAGAGTGTTGTGTTTTGTTAGAGTGTCGTAGAGGACCCTAGAGTACGTGTAACACCTAAATACGGTGTTACGAGTTATGGTAGAGCCATGGTTAGTTAGTATCTTATTATTGTTGAATATTGGTGATTGATTGTTTTGCAGGTTTCTAACATTAAGACCTAATTCCGGTCCAGGTACCTGATTGGTGTTGGTGTCTGCTTGGTTAGTATAGACCAGATGTTGGCTGTTATATTGTTTGAGTGATTGCTTATGAAGGGTAGTGGATATTGGAAGCTTTGCGGTATCATTGATTGGCTGATCATGATATTGTCTGATTGTTGGTCGACCGGTTAATGATACTTGTATAGTCAAAGTGTCTAACACTACATGAGTACTGAACTCAGTCATATATATGGTTAAGTAGGATTTGTTGTTGACTTCTTTTCATGCAGGTTCCCGTTACTTGAAGTTGGATCATGGCAGGGGGCCAAGTCTAACTTAGTAACGGTTCGATTACATAGTAAATTAGGATTGATTGTTTAGTCTTACCTTTGTTTGCTTGCTAGGGCTAGATTGATTATTATTTTGGGTTGTATGTGTTAGTTACTAGGTTGCAGGTACAGGCCGCCGGCTCACTGAGTAACATTAGGTTACTCATCCTTTCTGCAGGTCGCTTTATAAGGATGATTGGATAGCTTGGTGCTGGACTTTAGGACTGCTGGTGTAGATTTTGATGCCTTTTGTAAACGGTATTTTGATTTGTATTGTGTTGACTCAATTTGGCATTAGGCCGGGCCCAGTCTCGAATTATTAAATGTATGATTTTTTTCTTTGAATCAATAAAGTATTTGTTTTATATGCGCATCATGAGTACTATGATATTTGACTAGTCCGGTCTAACACAACGTTTGGTCTTGTTACATTTGGAAAGCCTTAGGCCTTGATCTAAACGAAATGCTAACTCTTGGTACGGGTTGAAAAGCCTTAAGCCATGATTAAGCGGGACGAGTTAGTGGATGAACTTGTCGAGGTCGTGGATTAAGTTCTATGAATCTAACCGGATTGTCCCTAGTCCATTACATAGCTCTTCCGGACCATGGTGTCGGGTTGGACGGTCAGTCATGTTCTTGTTTGATTTTTGGCTTGCCGGTTGGCTCATTTCATCTCTAACCTTGAGTGTTGGTCGGTCTATCAGTCATGATCTTGTTTGATTATTGGCCGGGTGGTCGACCATATGCCTATGACAGTCTGGGGGTGTTACTTATATGTCATGACTTTACCTGTTTTACCCATGATATATAGAGTGCTTTAGAGTCTTTTATATGGATTTGGTACTGTTTTAGAGTATTTACAGCTCTAGGTACTCATTGGAAGCAGTTAGAGCTTTTGGGCTATTTTGGAGCATTTAGGATGTTCGGCCAGAAACTCAGAGTCGGATCCAATTTATGCGTGAATCATTGATCAATGTCACACACTGTGCGTCGATTGACAGCCAAGTCAACTGCGAGATTAATGAAGGCTTGCGAAATTACAAGTTTTACCTAGAAGTTCCATCATTTGCAAGACAAGTCCTTGTCCAAAATTTAGACTATTTATTATGGTTTTCTATCTTTAACCTAAACCGAGGGAAGCCTAAAGAGCCTGGAAGACCTAAGAGAGAGTTCTTCTAAGTAACCCACAAGTTTTAGAGTTCAAAGTTGGAACACCTTGTTACATCCATTGGAGAGAGAGATCTGATCATCATTACAGAGAATATCTTCAACTCCTTATCTTTTTCTTCAGTTTATTCTATGCAATTTATTCATACTTTAATTATATTCTTTATTGCTATGTCTGAGTAATTCATTGTTAGATTTATGGTTCTTCAATGGTAGTAATGTCTTGTTGATTTTATAGACTTGTTAGGGTAATCTTCTTGGTTCTTTGTTTAAGTTGCTCTTAATGCTAAATTGAATTTGAAAACCTCAATTTTAAAAATTAGGGTTCCATAGTGCAAGCGAGAGCTTGGTGAGGACCCTGAACTTATCTTAAACAATCTAAATAACTGGTAACAAACGAGAGTTGAATTGGAAGTTTAGAGAACCCATCAAACCGCGAAACCAGTATTGTTTGGAATAAGCGTCGATCGACGGCACCTTGTGGAGATCGAATCGACACTCAGCTGAGATGCGCGAGAGATCTCCCAAACCCAAAGGTTTGAGTTTGAGAAAGGTACTTAATTAAAACCCTAGCAATCTATTATTCTGCATTATCTAACCCTACATGAGAATTTCCCCCAAGTATAATCCCTTAATTTGATCTTCACAAACCAAATCAATCTTGAAATCACTTTTATTATTATCATTCATCTAGCTTTAATTCAAAAGAAATAAATCTATTGTGCAATCCTAGAGTCTATGTGGATTCAATCTCTAAGTACTACACTAAACCTCCTATTTGATAGAGTAAAAGTGGGAAATAACGTTAATTTGAGAGTAATATAAAACCCCACATCAAATTTGGCGCCGTTGCCGGGGACTCTTTCTTATTTCCATTAGATTTCGTTTGAAATATTGTCTAGATTTTTACTTATTGTTTACTAAATTATTCTTTCCCTGATCCTCATGACGCAGGTACATAAAGGAGAGAGTGTGGATTCAAGACAAGAAGAACCGATCGATGGAGCACATCCGCAGTCAATCAACGTTAGTCCACTACTGTCGGTGACACCTTCCATTGACATCGATCGATACTGATCAGAATTGATCAGTATGAAAGTCCACATGAACAGTGTATTCACCTATCTCTACTTTAACATTCTTGATCGTGCCTTCTGAGTTTACCTTGGAGTTATCCGCGAAGGTGAAGCTATCTTGACAAGGTTCCACCTTTAATCCTAACAGTTCGGCACTGTCCTTGGCCATGATGCTGACTGCAGATCCAGTATCACAAAGGGCGTATGGGAAACTGGTGTCATGTATACAGCAGGGAGTCAGAAACTTCCCAGGATCTTGTTCCTTCTTCAATTTCTTCTTGGATTTACGGCTGACCATATTAAACAGAAACTCAATGTCGATCGATATATGGTGTGTACCGTCGATCGATACTGTCAAGGAAAGAGGTTTCAGATGGAATAAATTGCACTTGTTCTGGTGCATTGACATCCTGCTGATTGGTGGTCACTGTTGGCCTTTCTGATGAGCGGTGTGCATAATGGCTTGACATGGGCGTGTGTCGATCGATGTCGTCCGCTGTCTTCGATCATTTGTTTCCCGTTGATTCCGATCGATGTTGTCATTTTGGTGTCGATCGGAGTCCGTTTTAACACAGTACAGGTTGGGAGGAAGCGGGTGTCGTGTGGCGAAGTCTGAGTGGCTATGAATTTTCACCGTTCCTACGTACTCTTCTATGGGTGTCGATCGATGCTCATCTGATGGTGTCGATCAACACCAGTGCGAGCTGCTAAAGGTCATAGAACTTTTGACGTGAGTGTGTTTTTATGTTTTAATAGGGTAATAATATCCTAAACAAACAGCAGTCAGATTAACCCTTGTTTCTAACACACAATACAATAATACTCTTGTCAAGAGTGATCGGGTGTAGTACTTTGGGATCGAATCCACAGAGAACAATGTCACTCAATAGATTTGTTATTTCTAAAGGCTAAGCTAGGTAACTATATATATTGGTAGCAAGTAATCAGGTCAAGGAAATATTCCTTATTAGAAGATATAGATGCAATGTGGAAATATGCTAGTAATGTAAATATGGAAATATGCTAGATCTAGGGTTTCAGGCAAGTGGATTATAGTAGATACAAGTTAAAGGTATTTAATCATGGAACTCGAAATCTAATGTAAAAGACACCAGCTCTCGCATGCGTGCCTGACCAAATCCAATGTCTGAGCTCTTGCTTGTTGACACGGAATGACCGTCGATCGATGGCAATGATCCTGCGTCGATCGATGGTTTCTTGAGTCAAGCGTTATGACCTAGTTTGATAAGTTCACTAGATTGACTAAATCAACTCTCGTTTGTTTCTAGCAACCTAGTTCAACAGAATAGATTCCACTAGTAGACCATGCTCTCGCTTGCGCCTAACTATCCTATTATCAGGGTTCTAGTTAGCTACTCTAAAACACAAGCAATAAAAACAATTCTATTAATAGATCCAATAATGACCTTAACAATTATAATACACTACCAAATTCTAGCACACACACAAACTCTTGCCCCCTTAACTCTAGCACACTTTCAAGCACTTAAAACTAGCACACCTTGCATGGTGCAATATAGAAAGTATAAATAAAACCCTAAAGTCTAGGTCAAAACTCGTCCAAGGGTAGTCTTGTAATCTTGCGTCATGTCTCTAACATGGGCGTGAAAGTCGGATGTCTGCGGAATGGACATCGATCGATGGCAGATGTGCAACATCGATCGATCTTGGTAATGTAACATCGTTCGACACCAATGTTGTGTCGTCGATCGATGATAATCTCGTACTTCAATTCTCTTCAACGATCAGCTACGGATTATTCCTCTCCAAATGCTCCAAAAGCTCCAAATATGTCCATATATCTCCAAAACGTACATGGACCTGCAAAGACTTCAAAACATAGCCTAGACACACATAACATACCCTAAATAGAGCCTATTACATGGTCTAAAACTGGTAATAAATAGGCTATATCAACTTCCCCAAACTTGACATTTTCTTTTCCTCAAGCAAACAAGCCTGTGAAAGATGTTTTGAAAAGCGAAGACACATATTTTCTAAGTATAATTGTCACCTTGCTTTATTGCAACCACATCCTATCAAGCCAATCACAGAGAAACTTTATATACCCTATCCTAGTATAGCAACCAAATCCATTCCACCAGCAACTTAACGAATACTAGTTTGACTCGCCCCTCTACTGATTTCATTTCTTTGCATGAATAAAGTGCATGCTTTATCTTGGGAGTATCGATCAAGGGACACATGGACTCTTACCTCTGCAAGTATCTGAACACACAAATAGCCTTCTCTGATTCCTTTCCTCTCTCTCTTCTCACTTCTTCTCAGTCAATGTCTCCCTTGTTTTGATGGTATCATTTTATTTTCTTAATTAACTCAGATATTTGGATAGGCTTCCATGAATCAAGCACTAATAATTTTTCCACCAGATCTTGTTCACTTCTTTTTGACCTTTATCTCTTTCTAGGATCTTATGAATCAAGCTTTAATGGTTGTAGCCACCAAATCCTGTACGACTCCTTTTTTAAATTGAAGGGGAGAGAGAGAGGGGAATCAGAAGCACACAGACTTTTACCTTCCAGACTTGCAGAAGGAATCCAATCCAATGTATACCAAATCCCAAAGCAAGCAAATAATGTCAGGATTAGTGTTGGAAATCAGCTTCGGTTCCTCAAAACTTTCTAAGCAAGTGTGATATAGTGGCAGGATGATCCACTTTGGTATCTCTAGTAATCTCTGCAAATAACCTTCTAAGAATGGTGCTTATAGCATGGTTAGTCAATAATAAATCTTCATCATACTCCTCTTGTTGACTCAATAAAACTTTTTGAAAAAACTTATACAGATATAAATAACACTAAAAGCAATAAAATAGCATTAGCGAACCTCCCCCAGACTACACTGTCCCCAGTGTAATCCGCCCCATATTGGTTACAAAAATTAAATCATAAGTAATTAGTTTAAGTATAGAACTCGATTCTTCTCTCTGTAAGAGAGCGTCGATCGATGGTCGGATATGGGTGTCGATCAATGCTAGACTGGAAAGTTCCTATTTCTTATAAAACTGAAAATAAAACACAATATCAATAATACATTCCCCCGACTTAAACAACACTATCGTTAGTGTTATACAGTCGGAGATTGGGGAAGAAATAAATCATATGGACTAAATTTAACAAGGAAAAACTGATACACTTTCTCGTTGATGGTGACCTTTGATCGACACAGTTAAATGCCTATCGATTGATGCAATGGATACTCCGTCGATCGGCGGTGATCAAGTGTCGGTCTATGCTCCATGCAGATTGTCTTCCTCGGTTTTTTTAGTAATCTGAAATAAATAAATTAATACACAAATTAGTAATAAATGAAGAGTAAAAACTAATTAAAACTTACTAAACAGTGGGTTGCCTCCCACTCAGCGCTTGGTTAGAGTTTTAAGCTCGACATTGTGAATGTTGTGACTAGAAAGGAGGTTGATCAACACTTGGAAAACAAGTGACGATATCTTCGTTTCTCTTCTAAAACCATGTGCCAATGAAGGTTCTGATTGCCTTATTTCCTCTGATTTTCTCATTCTTTATGATCTCCTTAGTAACCTCTACTGAATGCATTCTTCTTTGTAGATTTTCAATAATGCGCTGGAGAAATCGAAGTCTGGCAGCTTTAGTGTCTGACATTTCCTCTAGTTGCTGAGAAACATCTTCCTTCATCAGGTACTGAGAAAAAGCAATATCAGATAACTTTTCTTCTAAGTAGTGTTCTGCTGCGAACTTCTCTCTGTCAAACTCAGTATCGATCGATGGCAAGGTATTGCCGTTGATCAATGTCATTCCATCTGGTCTACTCGCATGCTGACTCTGAAAATTATTCATGTCTTGCTTCATCTCATCCATGTGTGTAGTCAAATTTGTGAGGCATTTATCAATAGGATAGTAGACATCATCAAGCCTCATATAGAAATCATCCAGTGACATCGCTTGACCCTTGTAGATATCATGCACAATATCATCAATCTCTGCTATGATGTATGTCTCCTGCTTCTGCTCCTTGCTATCGATCGATTCTGGTACCTGTGCGTCGATCGATGGCTGTTGGGTTGTCCAAAGAAATTTCCTGATTGTTCAGCCATTAGAAGAGAGTCTGCTACATCTTTCTTAGGTAGAGTTAGAATTCTCCCATGAAGACCTCGTGCACGTCCTTCCACATCTCTGAAAATTCCAAACTCATCTGGTTTAAGGTAACCAGCTTCTGTTTCTTCTGGTCCAAGTGAACGATCTTGTTTACGTTTGATGTCGTTTGCTGGCCAAGATAGGCCGATTATTGATGCTGGATTGCCTACTCTTGCGTTAATTACCCAGCGAGGTTCATCCTTATCATAATCTGAGTCATACTCTTCATAGGCTTCACCGTATCCTTGGCATGCCCAATTGGTGTCGATCGATGGTCTATTGTTACTGTCGAACGATGCTCGATAATATGACCGGTGCCCAAAAAGGTTTCCAGCTCCATTGGCCATTGCAAGTATATCTGCTACATCCTCCTTCCTGACGTTTAGAATTATGCCATCCATAGATCTTGCAAGACCATCTGCATCTCTCATAATACCGAACTCCTCTGTTGTAGATAACCAGCTTCTCTGTCGTGTTCTTCTGCTGAATCATGTTCGGGTTCTTATTCGTGCTCAATATCGATCGATGTCGATTTCCCCGGTTCATGGGAAACATGAAAAACTCCAGCCTCTTCCATAGAAAGCACTCGGTACTCGATCATATCTTTTTCTTTGTAGTTTTCATCGTATTCGAGGTGGGCTAGGTTGTAACCGTAATCAGCATGGTGGGTGTGGATCGTTTCTGGGTTATGGGTGTCGATCGATGTTGAAAGGTGGTTGTCGATCGATTGTTGATATGCAGGACTGTCGATCGATTCTAAGGGTTGGGTGACGATCGATACTCCATCTGCCGATTTCTTATTACACTCGCAATCACAGAAACATGTGGCCACGAGCTCTGCATCATTACATAATTTGATCAGGGTAGCCTTGTTCTTGTTTTTAACAGGTTCATAAAAGATATTTTTATCAATTAGAGATAGATACAACATGTTTAACTGCATGTCGCATATGGCTCCCACAATAGCCATTTAAGCTCTCCCAAGTAGTAACGAAGAGTTCTAATCTATCCTGATTTCCATTACATGAAAGTCTACTGGGACTAGATTGTTGTTGATATGTAGTGGAACATCTTTTACCATCACTCTTGAGTTTACTTTTGAGCAGTCCACAAACATGAACGAATCGTTAGAGGGTTCCACTCTTAGGTGTAGCTCCTCTTCCATAGACTTTGGCATAATGCTCACTGAAGATCTAGTGTCGCAGAGGGCGTTAGGGTATTTGTTTCCTTTGATGAAGCATGGAATCACAAACATCCCAGGATCACTTTTCTGTTTCAAAAATGTTCTCTGTTTCATCTTCTTTCTGAGGTGATTGAACATGGTTTCTATGTCATGATCTGTTTCCCTTGTTTCCCTGAAAAACATCCACAATCTGAGAGTATAATAAGCTTCATCAAAAGATGTTTATAAAGAAAAATTTTAAGATCCCTAAGTACTACACCTGCTCTCTCTTGGCAAGAATATTGTTTTGTGTGTTAGGATTAAGGGTTAATTTGACGTTTAATTGTATAGGATATTTATAACCTACTAGTACAATAAACACACAGTGTCAAATTTGGCGCCGTTGCCGGGGAGCATTGTTCGCCATTAGATTTAATTTCTAGGACTTAGTCTAGGTTTTTTGTTAATTTCAAGTCACTGGATTTTTCTTTTCCTTGTTTTTAGGTACAAGGAAAAGAGTACCAGGAGCAATAAAGGACAAGAACTACTATTCTCACACCCAGAGAAGCTCAAACGTACGATCCACAAAGAAAGACGACAAGCATCGATCGACGGTACCTACGCAGCATCGACCGATACCTCTTTACGGATATCATCGACCGACATCAAAACTCGAGCATCGACTGACATTGGCCACACCGCATCGATCAGAAAAAACCTACACGCATCAATGGACGATATCAGACGAGCTCAAATTGTTGCAACTATTGTATTGGTTTAGAATGAGAATGGAGACTTGCGTAATCTCAACGGTCACCTACGTAATTCAGCAGGTCAAAAGATAGACGATCAGGGGGTTGTAATCCCTGATACAGAAGCAGAAGAAAATGCTGTGGTAGCTAACGCCCAAGCTTCCCAGAGAACACTGGCTGACTACAACCGTCCAGTCCAGTTCTACGCCAAGATATCCGCCATTCGACCTCCAGCTTTTCAGATAAACGATTTTGAGATTAAGCCCGCTTTCTTTGGACTTGTAGCGCAGACACCTTACCATGGGTTGCGTCATGAGAACCCTGTGGATCATTTGGAGCGATTTGAGGATCTAGTGACTGCCATTAAAGCTAATGGAGTCCCTGAGGACTATATTTTCTGTAAGCTCTTCAAGTACTCACTTGTTGGAGAAGCTTCATATTGGCTTAAGCAGCTACCACCGGGATCTCTGACATCCTGGAATGACATCACGAACTCTCTCTCGCATAACTTCTTTGATGACGCGAGAAAAGAAGATTTGAGGAGAAATTGCTACTTTTCACAAGAACATTCAGAGTCTTTCAGAAACTCATGGATCACTCATACCAGAGAGTGTCCACATCACGGATTTAACAAAGTGCAACTTCTTAGCACTTTCTTCAGAGCTATTGGATTGCAGTATCAGATGGCTTTGGACACGGCTAGTGAGGGGAATTTCAACACCAAGAGTCCTGAAGAGGCTACGAGATTTATTGAGAATCTGACATCCAGCAACAGTACCAAGAACACAGAGTTTTAAAGAAGGAAATCAGCTCCAGCTGCGAGCAAGGAGCAGATTAAAGAAGTCACGGCAAACCTCGATAGTGTTCAGAAATTTCTCAAGAAGCAGGTTACCTTTGCAGAAGTAAAACCAATAGAGTCTGGAGATGATGAGATTGAAAAAGAGGATGTGAACTACATTGATGGAAATGGTTTCTAGAGGCAAGGGAATCCAGGTTTCAACAGGAACTCCTATGGGACTGGTCAAAGGAGTAACTTTAATCAGAGTTCACAGCAAACTCCATTCAACAACAACATGACTTATGCATTTTCCTACTACCAGAATCCTCCCCCAGATACTCAAGAAAGCAAGATCGAAGCGATGGTTGATAGAGTTTTAGAGGGACAACAGAAGATGACTGTGGATTTCAATGGGAAGATAGATGGTCTGTACCTCAACCTGAATACCAAGTTCGAAAACCTCAACACCCATGTGAAGAAATTGAAGAATCAAATGATGCAAACAAGTGAAACCATTAGGAAGCATGAGAACTTGATCAAGAAGAAAATCGAGGCTGGACAAAAGGACCACGTCAATGCATTGATTAATGATGATTTCTGGCAGGAACTTAAGAGAGAGAAGCTCCAAGACAGCGATTTTTGTGTGGAAAATTCCATTTCACTCGGGACTCCTCATCCGCATTGATCGACACCAAGCCGTGAGAATCAATCGACGCCGACTCCTGTAGTATCAGTGGTTTCAATGAATTGACTAACGTCGATTGACACAGACGTCCAGGCATCGATCGACCGAGCGATAGAAGCATCGGTCGACAGTTCGACCTTAGCATTGATCGACAGAGGAGAAACCTAGTTTGACTGCCGAACCTAAATGCAAGTTTGATTGCGCATTCAACTGTGACTGTTTGAAAACAGAAAGCAGACACGTCTGAAACTATGGATCTTGATAGAGAAGATGAGGCACACTCCAATAGGAAGAAAAAGATCCTAAAACATCAACACAGAGAAGCCAATGAAAAAGAGATGGATAGCTTTGCCAAAAGAGTTTTCAAAATTCCTCTAGATACCTCTTTTGATGAAGCTTATTATACTCATTGATTATGGATGTTTTACAGGGAAACAAGGGAGACAGATAATGATACAAAGATAATGTTCAATCATCTCAAAGAGAAAATGAAGCAGAGGACTTGTCTGAAGAAGAAAGTGATCCTGGAAAGTTTGTGGTTCCATTCTTCATCAAGGGCAACGAATATCCCAACGCCCTCTGCGATACTGGATCATCAGTGAGCATTATGCCAAAGTCTATGGCAGAGGATCTGAACCTCAGAGTGGAACCCTCCAATGATTCTTTCACGTTTGTAGACTGCTCAAGAGTGACCTCAGGAGGGATGGTAAAATATGTTCCAGTGCAGATTAACAACACCCTAATCCCAGTAGACTTCCATGTGATGGACATCAAGATAGACTGGAACTCTTCGCTAATACACAGTAGAGCATTCATGGCCACCGTGGGAGCTATCTGCGTTATAAAGTTAAATAGGTTGTATCTATCTTTAATCGATCAATATATGTTTTATGAACATGCTAAGAATAAGAGCAAAGCTACTCTGATTGAATTATCTAATGATGCAGAGCTTGTGACCACATGCTTCTACGATTATAATTTCAATGAGGAATCAGAAAAAGACGATCAACGCCCAGGCCTCATTATCGATCGACACCCACCATTCAGAACTAATCAACGCCTTCCAAACAGCAATTGATTACAACCCAGCCTACCTCGAGTATGACGAAGATTACAGAGAAGAAGAAATAATCGAATACTGAGGAATTGCTATGGAAGAGGCTGGTGTTTTTCATGTTTCCCATCAACTTGTGAAATCGACGTCGATCGACAGTATCTCATCACCATCGATCGATACTGGTTTTAACTCAAAGTCCGAACTGGATTCAGCAGCAGAACACAAAAAGGAGTATGGTATCTACAACCAGATGAGTTCGGTATCATGAGAGATCCAGATGGTCACACAAGAGCAATGGATGGCAAAATTTTGCATGTCACAAGAGAAGACATGGCGGATATACCTGCGATGGCTAATGGAGCTGGGAATATTTTTGGCAAAAGACTGATTATTGAGCATCGATCGACAGTCACAATACACCATCGATCGATACCCATCAGGCATACCAAAGATACGGTGAAGCTAACGATGAATACGATGCAGATTACAGTTAGGAAGAACTAATTGAGTATCGCGGCCTAGCACTGGAAGAAGGTGGCTGGGTAATGAACGCGAAAGTGGATAATCAAGCATCAATCGACAGCACCTCCTTTCCTTCAAACAACATCAGATGCAAACCAGAACAAGAGCCAAGAATAGAAGATGCAAATAAGGTTATCTCAGACCAGATGAGTTTAGAATTTTCAGAGATGCAGAAGCACGAGATCTCTATTGAAGAATTCTAAACATACCTAAGGAGGATATAGCAGATGCCCTTGTTATGGCTACTGGATCAGGACCTTTATTTGAACAAAAACCATCGATCGACGCACGAGTACATGCATCGATCGACAGCGAGGAACAGAAGAATGTGCCAATCCATATTGATCTATGCACTCACAAACATCACAAATTGATCGATGCCAGCCTTCATGCATCGATCGACACCACTATTCCAAGGGTAAACCAATTTTGTACCTCTAATCCTTTTGGTTCAAGAAGTTCACAATCAGCCGATTGGATAAACCCACTACTGATAGACGGTGATGTAGAGCATGGACAGAGAGCTTATGATGCAAACGCCAGAAGAATTTTCCATTGGGAAAAGAAAGATGAGTATGGCATCTATAGAGACGAGAATGGCAATGCACGAGCTATAACGGAAGAGTTTCGAATGTGCAAGAAGAAGATATCAGAGCAGCTCTAGAAAGAGCTACTATGTTTGAGCACAGCTACATATGTTTACTTGAACATGCAGAAAAGATCGCTTTGTCTATGAAGAAGCAAGAGACATACAACAGAGCATAGATTGACGATATCATGCTTGAGATCTATATAGGTCAAGAGATGTCACTAATGATTCCTACAAGGGGCTTGATGATGTCTACTATCCTATAAACAAGTGCCTCACCGGTTTGACTACAAGTATGGATGAGATGAAGCAAGATTTGGATAATATTCGAAGACAGCATACGATTGGGCCAATCAGAGTGACATCGATCGACAGCACCATCAAGCCATTGATCATACTGACTTTGACAGACAGAAGTATGCGGCAGAAAAACAATTAGAAGACAGGTTCGATGAGATTGCTTTTTTTGCATAGCCTGATGAAGGAAGATGTATCTCAACAATTGGAGGATATATGAGAGATTACAGCTGCCAGACTTGGAATGCTACAGTGCAGTATTTAGAATCTACAAAGGATAATGCATTCGGTGGAGGTTGCTACGGAGATCATGAAGAATGAGAAAGCTAGAGAAGACGAGGCAGTGAGAAGCTTTGTTGCTACATGGTTTCAAAAGGGCAAAGAAGATGTAGACACTTGCTTTCTAGGTGTTGATCCACCTCCATTCTAGTCAGAAAGTTCAAAATGTCGAGCTTAAGACTATAACTAAGTGTTGAGTGGGAGGTAACCCACTGTTTAGTAAGTTTTTATTTAGTTTTTACTTATACTACTATTTATTTCGAGTTTTACTTCATTTTTACAGACTGTTTAAATAACCATCGATCGACACCATAGAGGCACCATCTGTCGACAATGTATCGCAATCATCGATCGACCACACATGCCTAGCATCTATCGGCGCCCTCTTACAGAGAGAGGTATCGAGTTTTCTACTTAATCTATTTACTTGTGATTTGATTTTTCCCAACTAATCTTGGGCGGATTACACTGGGGACAATGCAATTTGAGTTTTGGGGAGGTTCGCTAACACTATTTATTTGTTTTTTGAGTTTTATTTCTGTATATATATATACATATAAGTTTTTCAAAAAGTTTTATTGAGTCAAGAGGGGACTATGATCAAGATTTATTATTGACTAACCACACTTTAGCACCATTCTTAGAAGGTTGTTTGCACAGATTACTAGAGATACCAAAGTGGATCATCTTGCCGCTATATCACACTTGCTTAGAAAGTTTTAAGGAAACAAAGATGATTTCCAACACTAATCCTGACTTTATTTGCTTACTTTGGGATTTGGTATACACTGGATCGGATTCCTTCTGTAAGTCTGGAAGGTAAAAGTCCGTTTGCTTCTGATTCCCCTCTCTTTCCCCTTAAGATTAAAGGAGTCAAACAGGATTTGGTGGCTACAACCATTAAATCTTTATTCATATGATTCTAGAAAGAGATAAAGGTCAAAAATAAGTGAACAAGATCTGGTGGCAAAAAAACATTAAGGCTTGATTCATGGAAGTCTATCAAAATATCTGAGTCAATTAAAAAATAAAATGATACCCTCAAAAGAGGGGAGACAATGACTGAGAAGAAGTTAAAAGAGAGAGAGTAAAGGAATCAGAGAAGACTACCTATGTGTTCAGATACTTGCAGGGGTAAGAATCCATATGTCCTTTGAGCGATACTCCCAAGGTAAATACTGCACTTTTATTTTATGCTAAGAAATGAAATCAGTAGAGTGGCGAGTTAGACTACTATTCGCTAAGTTGTTCGTAGAATGGATTTGGTTGCCATACTAGGATAGGGTATAAAAAGTTTCTCTATGATTGACTTGATAGGATGTGGTTGCAACAAAGTAGGGTGACAGTTATATTTAGACATTATGTGTGTCTTCGGTTTTCAAAACCCCTTTTGCAGGCTAGTTCGCTTGAGGACAAGCAAACGGTTAAGTCTGGAAGAGTTGATAAAGCCTATTTATTACCTGTTTTAGGCCATGTTACAGGCTCTATTTAAGATCTATTATATGTTTCTAGGCTATGTTTTGAGGTCTTTAAAGGTCAAGGTACGTTTTGGAGATATGTGGATATAGTTGGAGCTTTTGGAACATTTAGAAGAGAAGAATCAGTAGCTAATCTTTGAGAGAGTCAAAGTACAAGACAGTCGTTGATCGATGACACAACCTTGTCATCGAGCGATGGTACAAGAACAAGATCGATCGATCTTGCACACTTGCCAGCAATCAATGACCAATTCGCAAACAACTGATTTCAAGCCCAAGTTAGAGACAAGACACAAGATTACCCATGGACGAGTTTTGACCTAGATTTTAGGGATTTATATTTATCCTTTATGTATTGCACCAAAGGGGTGCAGATTGTGTGCACAAGTATTCTATTATAGTTTTAGAGTTTTTAGAAGAGAAGATTCATAACTCCTTAGGGAGATTTTTATTGGAAAACCAATATTTTATCTATGCTCTATATTCAAATTATTATTCTTGCTTGGATTATGTCTGAGTAATTGATATAGCCTATTTATTACCAGTTTTAGGCCATGTTATCGGCTCTATTTGGGGTATATTATGTGTGTGTAGGCTATGCTTTAAGGTCTTTATAGGTCGAGGAACGTTTTGGAGATATATGGAGATACTTGGAGATTTTGGAGCATTTAGAAGAGAACAATTCGTAGCTGATCATTCAGAGAGTCGAAGTACAAGATAGTCATTGATTGACGACACAACCTTGCCATCGACCGATGGTACAAGACCAAGATCGATCGATGTTGAACACTTAACATCGATCGATGACCGATTCGCAGACAGCCGATCCCAAGCCCAAGTTAGAGACAATACATAAGATTACAAGATTACCCCTGGATGAGTTTTTGACCTAGATTTTAGGGTTTTAGATTTATACTTTATGTATTACAGCAGAGTGCGTGTGCAGAATAGGCACAAGTATTCTATTGCATATTTAGAGTTTTTAGGAGAGAAGATTCATAACTCCTTAGGAAGATTTGTATTGGAACCCTAGTATTTTATCTATGCATTATATTCAGATAATTATTCTTACTTTAATTCTGACTGAGTAGTTATCAACTAGATTTAGAGTTGAATGATAACAATCATGGATTATCCCAAAATTAGGATTGCTAGGTTAAAGTTAATATCAATCAGTTGAGTTGTGCTTAATACTTGCATTCTAGAGTAGCTAACTAGGATCTCGAAAGTAGGACATGAACGACTACGAGAGTAGGTTCTGTGCCAGATTAGACTCCATTGAACTAGGTTGTTAGGCGCATGCGAGAGCTGGTCTAATTAGCTTGGTGAACATAACAAATATCGTTCACACTTCCTTCTCATTTCACAGTCGATCGACATCAGGCCTTAGACGTCGATCGATGGTCTTTCCTTTTTCTCGCATACGAGAGTTGGAGTTAAAAGGGTTAGGATAGTTAAAATTTGAGTTCTACAATATTTACATTTCCGTGCTTCCTATTCCCTATAATCCATTTAGCTTGGCTCCCTAGATCTAGCACATTAGCATTTGCATCTAGTTAGTTTAGTAGCATATTTCCATATTTACGTTATTAGCATATTTTCATATTTCATCTACACCTTCTAATAAGGGCTTAAATCGAATTATTGCTACCAATATATATAATTACCTAGCTAAGTCTTTATAAATAAGAAATTTATTGTGTTGTTTTGTTCTCTGTGGATTCGATCCCTAATTACTACATCTGATCTCTCTTGGTGATATAGAATATTTATTACCAGTTTTAAGCCATGTTATGGACTCTATTTAGGGTATATTATGTATGTATAGGCTATGTTTTGAGGTCTCTACATGTCCAGGTATGTTTTGGAGATATATGGAGATACTTTGAGCTTTTGGAGAATTTAGAGGTAAATAATTCGTAGCTGATCATTGAGAGAGTCGAAGTACAAGACTGTCGAGGATCGACGGCACTATCCCGACGTCGATCCACGGCACTATCCTAACGTCGATAGACCTTACATGACCAAGATCAATCGATGATGAACACTTGCCATCGATTGATGACCAATTCACGGACAGCCTATTTCAAGCCCAAGTTAGAGACAAGACACAAGATTACAAGTTTACCCCTGGACGAGTTTTGACCTAGATTTAGGGTTCTTATATTTATACTTTAGGTATGTGAAGAAGAAAGAAGAGAGAGAGATACGTATGCATACAGAGACGTACGGTGCTAGATTCTCGAGTATTCTATTTAGGGAGAAGATTCATAACTCCTTAGGGAGATTTGTATTGAAACCCTAGTGTTTTATCTATGCATTATATTCAGATTATTATTCTTACTTTGATTATGTATGAGTAGTTATCAACTAGATATAGGGTTTATTAAATTGTACTGATGGATTAGCCAAGCAATAGAATTGTTAAGGTTATTATTAGATATATTATAGAATTGTGTTCATTGCTTGTGTTTTAGAGTAGCTAACTAGAACCCTGATAATAGGATAGTTAGGCGCAAGCGAGAGCATGGTCTACTACCAGAATTTATTCAGTTGAGCTAGGTTGCTAGAAACAAACGAGAGTTGATTTAGTTAATCTAGTGAACTTATCAAATTAGGTTATAAATCTTGACTTCAAGAAACCATCGATTGACGCAGGATTATTGCCATCGATCGACGGTGATTCTATGTCAACAAGAGAGAGCTGAGACATTGGACTTAGTCAATAGATTAGACTCGCAGCAAGAGCTGGTCCTCTTTTACATTAGATATCGAGTTCTGTGATTGATACCCTTAACTTCTATCTTCTATAATTCACTTGCTTGAAACCCTAGATCTAGCATATTTACATTTACATCTAGTTAGATTATTAGCATATTTTCATATTTCCATTATTAGCATATTTCCATATTGCATGTACAATCTCTAATAAGGAGCATTTCTTTATACTGATTATTTGTTACGAATATATATATAATCACCTAGCTTAACTTTAGGAATAAGAAATCGATTGTGTGTCATTGTTCTCTGTGGATTCGATCCTTAAGTACTACACCTGATCTCTCTTGGCAAGAGTATTATTTTCTCTGTTAGGATTAAGGGTTAATTTGATAGTTGATTGTTTAGGATATTTATACCCTGCTAGAACACTAAACAACACGCATGTCAAATTTGGCGCCGTTGCCGGGGAACATTGATCACCATTAGATTTAATTTTTAGGGTTTAGTCTAGGTTTGTTTTACTTTCAAGTTACTGGTTTTCTTTTCCTTTGTCTTTCACGTGCATGCAAAAGAGTACCATGAGCAATAAAGGACAAGAATTACTATTCTCAGGCACGCAAAAACTTGAACGTACAATCCGAAAAGAAATACGACAAACATCGATCGTTGGCATACATTCAGCATCGATCGACACTTCTTCATGGATAGCATCGACCAGCACCAGAACTCTAGCATCGACCGACATTGACCATTGAGCATCGATCGACAGCAGCAGACTAGTTCAGATGGTTGCACCTATAATTGTGGTTCAATGAGAATGGAGACTTGCATGACCTAAAAGGTCATCTTTGTAATCCAGCAGGTCAAAGGATAGACAATCAGGGGACTGTAATCCCTGATACAGAAGCAGAAGCAGAAGCAGACGCTACAATAGCTTAACCTAAAGCTAAAACCCAAGCTGCTAAAGACATGGTGATTTGAGACCAATCAGAAGACCATGGGTCGAATTTATGTTTGACAGAGTACTGGAGGGACAGCAGAGGGTGACTGAGGACTTCAATAAGAAGTTAGATTTTTTTGGTACCTCCACCTAAACACAAAGATCGAAGATCTCGACACCCATGTGGGGAAGCTGGAAAGTCAAGTGACTCAGGCGAGTGAAGTCCTTAACAAATATGAGGCTATGGTTAGGGAATCTGGACTTAAACATCACGTCAATGTTGTGATTGATGATGATTTTTGGGTAGAAGTCCAGAGAGAAAATCCTCAGAGGAAAGAGTTCCATATAGGAAAACCGAGTTCGTTAGGCTTCCCACACAGGCATTGATCAACACAAGTTACTGGGAATCGATCGACGGTTCATGTTGACTTGACAGAATCGGGAATAGCTTTACGCGTCGTTCGACGCAGAGATCGTACAATCAATCGATGGTACCCAGTTACAAAACGAGTTCAGAAACAAGGTGTCACGAATAAGACCAACTCCAGAGCAGAAGATGAATGCATCAGAGCCTATGATGGTTGATAAGGCTACCAAGATTCATCCTAGGAAAAAACGAAGAACTATTTTGAAGAAGAAGAGTGATCATGGGAAGTTTGTAGTACCATGTCTGATCAAAGGTCATGAGTTTCCTAATGCCCTTTGTGACACTGGATCATCAATGAGCATCATACCCAGAGCTATGGCAGAGAAGTTGAACTTGAGAATGGAACCTTCCAGCGACTCTTTCATTTTTGTGTATTTCTCTAGAGTCGATTCAGGGGGGATTTGCAGAGATGTCCCGCTACAAATTTAGGACGTCTTAGTCCCGATAGACTTCCATGTATTGGACATACATATCAACTAGAACTCCTCTTTGTTACTTGGAAGAGCTTTCATGGCCACCGTAGGAACAATTTGTGACATGAAGACCAACAGGTTGTGCTTTCCTTGATATATCATAATGTGTATTATGAGATTTATAAGAATAAGCATACCCTCACAGAATTGTGCAATGATGCAAAACTTGTGGCCACATGTTTCTGTAATTACGATTTCAGTGAGGAATCAGAAGAAGGAGCATCGATCGACAATCAACCCAACACATAGATCGACAGCCTTGCAGTTCCACAATTGATCGACACCGACCCTATAGCATCGATCTATACTGAACTTCCTAACAAGCCCACACCCACCATGGTGATTTCAATTACAACACAGCCTACTTCGAGTACGACGAAGACTACAAAGATGAAGAAACAATTGAGTACCAAGGGCTTTCTATGGAACAGGGTGGAATATTCCATGTTTCCCATCGACCTGAGAATTCGACATCGATCGAAGGACACCATACACCATCGACCGATGCTGAGAATGAAGCAGAAACTGAACGAGATTCATTTGCAGAACGCAAAAAAAAAAGAATATGGTTATTTACAACCATATGAGTTCGGTATTATGCGAGATCCAGATGGTTATGCCACAGCTATGGAAGGCCGAATTCTACATGTCATGAAAGACAATGTGGCAGATATACTTGCAATAGCTAACAGAGCTGGAAACCTTTTCATCCACCGGTCTGATCACCGAGCATCGATCGACATTCCACAGACGACATCGATCGACGCTAAGCCAGCATACCAAGGTTATTGTGGATATTACGAAGAGAACGATGCAGTTTTCAGAGAGGAATAAGCTGTCTGGGTAATGAACGCGAGAGTAGGCAATCCAGCATCAGTCCTCAACATATATTGGCCATCCAACGACATCAAATGAAGACAAGAACAATTAATTGAAGCAGCAGATACAAAAGATGGTTATCTCAGACTAGACGCGTTTGGAATTTTCAGAGATACAAAGGGACGTGCACGAGATCTTTAAGGGAGAATTCTCAACTTACCTAAGGAAGATTTAGCAGATGTCCTTGGTATGGCAATGTACACAGACATCGATCAACGCGCAGCTGCCACCGTTGATCGACATCAAGGAGCAGAAGCACGAGCCAAACCGGTACCAAACATCAATCGACAACAAGAAGCATGCATCGTCCGAAACAACCATTCCAGCGGTCCACGAGTTATGTACATCTAACCCCTTCACTTCAGAAACTCCGGGACCGGTCAGTTGGATAAATCCCCTACTAATAGACGGTAAGGTAGAGTATGGAAAGAGAGTTTTTGATACTGATGGCAGAAGGATTTTCTTTTGGGAAAAGCAAGATGAGTATTGCATATAAAGAGATGAGAATGGCAATGCACGTGCTATAGACGGAAGAATTGTGAATGTGCAAGAGGAAAATACCAGGGCAGTTTTAGAGAGCTACTATGTTTGAGTACAGCTACATATGTTTACCTGAACATGCAGCAAAGATCACTATGTCCAGGAAGAAGCAAGAAACATATAGCAGATCAGAGATTGATGATCTTGTGAATGGGATCTACAACGCTCAAGAGATGTCATTAGAAGATTCTTACATGAGGCTTGATAATGTCTACTATCCTATAGAAAAATGCCTCACCGTTTTGACTACACACATGGATAGGATGCAGCAAGATTTGTATACTATTCAAAGACAGCATGCGAGTGGACACAACAGAGTGACATCATTCGACGGCAGTAACACACCATCGATCAATGCTAAGTCCGACAGACAAAAGCACGCAGCAGAAACATAATTGGAAGACAGGTTCAATGAGATTGTTTTCTCTCAAAGCCTAATAAAGGAAGACATTTCTCAGCAATTGGAGGATATATATCTGAGAATACAGCTGTCAAACTTAGAATGCTACAGCACAATATTGAGAATCTACAAATGAGAATGCATTCAGTGGAGGTTACTAAGGAGATCATAAAGAATGAAAAAGCTAAAGGAGATGAAGCAATGATAAACTTCATTGGTACATGGTTTCAAAAGAGCAAAGAAGATGTAGACACTTGTTTTCCATGTGTTGATCCACCTCCATTCTAGTCAGAAAATTCAAAACGTCAAGCTTACGACTATAACCAAGCGCGGAGTGGGAGACAACTCACTTTTTAGTAGTTTTTTACTTAATTTTTACTTATACTATTTATTTATTTCGAGTTTTATTTTATTTCTACAGACTACTTATACTACCATTTATAAGGCCTGATATTACCACTGTTGCACTGTGATATCAGTCAAATTTAAAGTCTATTATATGTGTTTGGAGTATGTTTTAGAGTATTTTCAGGTTCAGGTACGTTCTGGAGAACTTTGGTGATTCTGTAGCTTTTAGAGATGCAGAACTGCGCAGATGCGTCAGATGTTTAGCTATGGATGGAGACCTTCCCATGGTGCGATTGAACTGATATTTTGATAGAAGATAGATATTTGAATTAGATTTCCAATTCCAACGGTTTTAGGTCCATAGAACGGTTAGATCTAAAGTTATGGCTGATGTACTGAAGAGTGGTCTGTCTGCCTCGCGAGAGGAAGCTGTCGAGGGGGTGAATGAGTGTCGATCGACGGCACAGAATTACCTCTGATCGACGGTGATCCCAGAATACAGGCCAGACTTGTTTTATGGCCGTCTTAAGCCCAAAAGTCATCACAAATTACCGAAATACCCATGGACGACCTAAAACCCTATATATATATATATATATATATATATATTTCTATGCCATTGTTTAAGCAGCTAGCTTTTCTATATATTGTTCTAGGGTTAGGAGAGAAGGGAGGAAGTCCTTCAGAGTCCTCATGTAACTCTTTTGGTTCTTTATTTGATTTCTATTTTATATTTATTTTATTCATCTATGATTTCTGTGACAACGGTAATGTCTGAGTAAATCTCTTATTAGGTTTAGGGTTTATTTATGGTATTGATGGATTAGCCAAACAATATAATTTCTAGGGTGATTATTAGATCTATCAATAGAATTGTCTTTATTGCTTGTGTTCAAGAGTAGATAACCAGAACCCTTATCATAGGATAGTTAGGCGCAAGTGAGAGCATGGTCTACTACCAGAATTAATCATGTTGAGCTAGGTTGCTAGAAACAAATGAGAGTTGATTTAGTTAATCTAGTGAACATATCGATTAGGTATTAATGCTTGACTCAAGATACCATCGATCGACGCAAGATCATTGCCAGCGATTGACGGTCATTTCGTGTCAGCAAGCGAGTGCTGAGACATCGGACTTAGTCAATAGATTAGACTCGCAG
Organism: Moricandia moricandioides; assembly: GCA_905132885.1. Taxonomy (NCBI): domain Eukaryota; kingdom Viridiplantae; phylum Streptophyta; class Magnoliopsida; order Brassicales; family Brassicaceae; genus Moricandia; species Moricandia moricandioides. The sequence goes on along the minus strand of CAJHQQ010000201.1, from coordinate 70,601 downwards.
CGAGAGCTGGTCGTCTTTTACATTAGATATCAAGTTCTATGATTAAAACCCTTAGCTTCTATCCTCTATAATCCACTTGCCTGAAACCCTAGATTTAGCTATTTATTATTATTGTTCACAACAAACTTTCTACTTTATTCTCTGCTTATTAATTTGTTTCCCTAGCTTAATCTAAACATCTTAAGTCTATTGTGTGCCCACGCTCCCTGTGAATTCGATCCCTAAGTATTACAACTGAACATCTTACTTCAGAGAGTAAAAAGTAGCTTATAGGGTTAATTTGAGAGTGCATAATAAAAGCTACATCAAATTTGGTGCCGTTGTCGGGGAGCAAGAATTCTCCATTAGACTCAATTTGTTTGATTTAGTCTAGGTATTTTTCTATATTAGTTTACTTACAAAAAAAAAATCTTGTGTTTCAGGTACATAATAGTACCAGGAAGCAATGAGGAGAGGATTTTTGGGTACTTCAAAAAAGAATACTGCTGATTCGCGCACGAACCATAAGTCTACGAGGGCAGTCGACACCCTCCAAGCAGTGATCGCTAGCAAAGAGAAGCGAGCATCGATCAACACCAAATACTTCACTGTCGACCGATACTAACATCATGACATCAATCGACACCCACACTTCGCCGTCGATCGACGCCACTTGCGAGAAGACAGAGGAAATTGAAGTTCTTATACTTAAGGCTGATGAGAATGGAATCTTACGAGACAAAAAAAGTTGTCCACGCAACAGTATGGGACAATTGATTAATGCACAAGGAGTTGTGATCCCTGATGTTATTTCTGTTTCTGAGATGAATAACTTTACGATGAGTCGTGAATGGTATGATTGGTTAGCTCAGTTCCCCTTTCGGGGATTACCTCACGAAGATCCCAGAGACCACATCAAAGAAATTGAGAAACTAGTCTCAAAGACTGAGCGGCATGAAATAGCTGAAGATCACACACTCTGCAAGATTTTCCCCTTTTCTATCTCTAGGAATGCATTTAGATGGTTCAGTCAACTGCAGGCAGGATCTCTAAAATGTTGGGAGGACATTAAAAGCACTTTCCTCAAAAAAAATCTCATTGATGCTGCAGTATCTCGACAAAAGAAGATTCATGATATGCTGGACATGAAGGTTAAAGGCCGGGAGAAGGAACTGATGTTTATATTATGTCAGATGTTGGGTGTTCATTATAGTGAAATAGATGGAGAATGTGATACACTGAGCACTCGTGCTAAGAAACCACATAATCAGGTTCAACAAACAAATGAGGTTACACAAAAGGTGATGAACATCATGGATCTGAGACAATCAGAGAAGAAGAAGTAGTTATCAATGATCCGACCACAACATCGATCGATGCTAATACTTCACCATCGAACGACACTTTTCACTCGGCATCGATAGACACTGTTCATCTGGCATCGAACGACATTGTTCTTCCGGGAAAATTTTCTCAGGGCAATGAAGACTCGACACTAAAGAGTACCGATGTATCAAGTTGTTATCATGCTCCAGATGTAGACAAAGAAATCACCATGGGAGATCTTTTGGAGGTAGAGGATAGAGAACAACTTGGGTATTTCGATTCGAGTAAGAAAGTCAATATGGAAGACTTTTTAGAGGTGGAGAGAAAGTTTGAAGATATGGATCAGTACTTGGAGATGAAGCTTGATGGCGATCATCACACTTCGGGAAAAGATCTAGAGACTTCACCAAAGGCTAACATAGATCGACACCCACCTAATGGTATCGATCGACACCCACCGGATGATATTGATCGACACCGCCCATCCAACATCGATCAATACTCCTTGTTTGACGAACAGCCAGGTTACATGATTGAACCATGACCAGTTGGGGAGAGAATGCACATGTCCAAGACCTCACATCTTGCTGTCCCTAACATCAGAGATCACCTATCTGTACAGAAGAATCTTATGGCTTTCACAAAAGAGTGAAAAGGATACATGATCCTGTGAAGATTGTGGTTCCATGCGCTGTATTTGAGGTTGAATCTCCTATTCCACCAGATGGAAGTGTGCATATGGATCTCTACGTTGAGGTATTTGATGGTCTTCAACATACAGTTTTGTCTCAGAGAATATTGAAGTATGAAGGTGACACTGACTAAGGACCATCGGTCGCAGCATCGATCGACACCATCATTGGTGAATTGATCGACACCGCAATTGGAACATCGATCGACATCAACACTAGAGCATCAATCGACACTCATCACGGATCAGAGCCTAATGAGTTTGAAGTTTTTCGTAATCTTTTTGATGGAGGCACCACGAGATCAGAAAAGTCTGGTGAAAAGAAGAGGAGGAATTGGAAGAAGAGAAAAAGGATCAAGGAAGGTCCTCAGTTATCATTGATTTCCACTTCTCAGATGGTGTCAGGAAGTACTTAGTGCGCAGCAAATGCTTCTTTCAGCCATTTGCAAAGCTTCGAGCACTTCTTATTGCTGAAATGATAGACAAAGGAGAAGAGTCAATGGAGGCTTTCACAAAAAGGGTGATGAAGCTGAAGATATTTGATATTGAGAATCGTTTTGGAGCAAGTTCCAATCTCATCCGGACTGAATCAGAGTTTCAGAAACGTCAAGTTAAAGACTAAAAATAAGCGCTACGTGGGAGGAAACCCACTGTTTAGTAAGTTTAAATTAGATTTTATTTTTCATTTATTACTAATTTTCGTATGTATTTATTTCAGGTAAAAAAAGAGCATAAAGATAGTCCGCGCAGAGCATAGATCGACACTTGATCACTGTCGATCGACGAATCTAACCGAGCATCGATTGATCGCCACTTAACTGTGTCGATCGACGGTCACCATCAGCAAGCAGGTATATCGTTTTTCCTTGTTAAATTTGGTCCTCATGATTTATCTCTTCACAAAATCTCAGACTGTATAACACTGGTGATAGTGTTGTTTAAGTCTAGAGGAGGTATTACTGATATTATGTTTTATTTTGAGTTTTATAAGAAGTAGGACCTTACAGGTTCAGCATCGACCGACACCATTAACCGACCATCGATCGACGCTCTCTTACAGAGAGAGAGTATCGGTTTTATACTTAAGCTATTTACTTATGATTTAATTTTTCTAACCAATCCGGTGCGGATTACACTGGGACAGTGTAATTTAAGTCTGGGGGAGGTTCGCTAACGCAATTTATTTGTTTTTGAGTTATATATATATATATATATATATATATATATATATATATATATTGAGTCAAGAAGACGACTATGATCAAGATTTATTATTGACTAACCATGCTATAAGCACCACTCTTAGAAGGTTGTTTTCAGTGATTACTAGAGATACCAAAGTGGATCATCATGCCACTATATAACACTTACTTAGAAAGTTTGAAGGAATCGAAGCTGATTTCCAACATTAATCCTGATATTATTAGCTTGCTTTGGGGCTTGGTATACACTAGATCGGATTCCTTCTGCAACTCTGGAAGGTAAAAGTTTGTGTGCTTTTGATTGCCCTCTCTCTCCCCTTCAGATTAAAAAAAAGAGTCGAACAGGATTTGGTGGCTACAACCATTAAAGATTGATTCATATGATTCTAGAAAGAGAAAAATGTCAAAAGAAGTGAACAAGATCTGGTGGCAAAAACCATTAGGGCTTGATTTATGGAAGCCTATCCAAATATCTCAGTCAATTAAAATAAAATAAAATGATACCCTCAAAAGAAGAGAGACATTGACTGAGAAGAAGTGAGAAGAAAGAGAGGAAAGGAATCGGAGAAGACTACCTGTGTGTTCAGATATTTGAAGAGGCAAGAGTCCATATATCCTTTGATCAACACTACCAAGGTAAAGCCTGCACTTTTATTTTATGCAAAGAAATGAAATCAGTAGAGGGGCGAGTCAAACTAGTATTCGCTAAGTTGTTGGTATAATGGTTTTGGTTGCTATACAAGGATAGGGTATATAAAGTTTCTATGTGGTTGACTTGATAGGATGTGGTTGCAACAAAGTAAGGTGACAATTATACTTAGATAATATGTAAGTCTTCGCTTTTAAAACCTATTTCACAGGCTTTATTTGCTTGAGGACAAGCAAAAGGTTTAGTCTAGGGGAGTTGATAGGGCCTGATATTTACCACTATTGTGCCACGATATCAGCCCTCTTTAGAGTCTATTATATGTGTTTGGAGTATGTTTTAGAGTATTTTCAGGTTCAGGTACGTTCTGAAGAACTTTGGTGATTCTGGAAGTTTTAGAGATGCAGAACTTCGCAACTCCGTCAGATGTTTAGCTATCGATGGAGACCTTCCCACGGTGATATTGAGCTCATATGTTTATAGAATATAGAGATTTGAGTTAGATTTCCAATGCCACCGGTTTGAGGGCCATCGGACGGTTAGATCCAACGTTATGCCCGATGTACTTAAGAGTGGTATGTCTGCCTCACGAGAGGAAGCTGTCGAGGGAATGAATGATTGTTGATCGACGGCACAGCTATAACACCGATCGACGGTGATCCCAGAAGACAGCCCCAACTTGTTTTATGGCCATCTTAAGCCCAAAAGCCATCAAAAATTACCAAAATACTCATGGACGACCTAACACCCTATTTATATGTTTCTATGCCATTGTTTATGCAGCAAGCTTTATTCTATCTATTGTTCTAGGGTTAGGAGAGAAGGGAGGAACTCCTTCAGATTCCTCCTGGAACTCTTTTGGTTCTTTATTTGATTTCTATTCTATATATATTTTATTCATCTATGATTTCTGTGACAAAGATTATGTCTAGGTAAATCTCTTAATAGGTTTAGGGTTTATTAATGGTATTGATGGATTAGCCAAACAATAGAATTGCTAGGGTGATTGTTAGATCTATAAATAGAATTTTCTTTATTGCTTGTGTTATAGAGTAGATAACTAGAACCCTTATCATAGGATAGTTAGGCGCAAGCGAGAGCATGGTCTACTACCAGAATTAATTTTTTTGAGCTAGGTTGCTAGAAACAAACGAGAGTTGATTTAGTTAATCTAGTGAACATATCGATTAGGTCTTAATGATTGACTCGAGAGACCATCGATCGACGCAAGATCATTTCCATCGATCGACGGTCATTCCGTGTCAACAAGCGAGTGCTGAGACATCGGACTTAGTAAATAGATTAGACTCGCAGCGAGAGCTGGTCGTCTTTTACATTAAATATCGAGTTCTATGATTAAAGCCCTTAGCTACTATCCTCTATAATCCACTTGCCTGAAACCCTAGATCTAGCTATTTATTATTATTGTTCACAACAACCAATCAATCAAGTTGCTACTTTATTCACTGCTTATTAATTTGTTTGCCTAACTTAGTCTAAACATCTATAGTCTATTGTGTGCCCACGCTCCATGTGGATTTGATCCCTAAGTAATACAAATGAACCTCTTATTTTAGAGAGTAAAAAGTAGCTTATATGGTTAATTTGAGAGTGCATAATAAAAGTTACATCAACTATCAATTGACACCATAGAGGCACCATCGTTCGACACTGGATCGCGACCAACGATAGACCAAACCCGCCTACCATCGATCGACACTCTCTCACAGAGAGAGGTATCGAGTTCTATAGTTAAGCTATTTACTCAAGATTTTTTTTTCCTAACCAATCGGGGGCGGATTAGACTGAAACAGTGTAATTTAAGTCTGGAGGGGGGGGGGGGGGTTCGCTAATGCTATTTTATTTTTTTTTATTTTATTTATTATCTATATAAGTTTTTCAAAAAAAAAATTATCGAGTCAGGAAGAAGACTATGATCAAGATTTATTATTGACTAATCATACTTTAGCACCATTCTTAAAAGGCTGTTTGCAGAGATTATTAGAGATACCAAAGTGGATCATCCTGCCACTATATCACACTTGCTTAGAAATTTTGAAGGAACCGAAGACGATTTCCAACACTAATCCTGACATTATTTGCTTGCTTTAGGATTTCGTATACACTGGAGCGGATTCCTTCTGCAAGTCTGGAAGGTAAAAGTCTGTGTGCTTATGATTCCCCTCTCTCTCCCCTTCAGATAAAAAAGGAGTCGAACAGGATTTGGTGGTTACAACCATTAAAGCTTGATTCATATGATCCTAGAAAGAGATAAAGGTCAAAAAGAAGTGAACAGGATCTAGTGGCAAAAACCATTAGGGCTTGATTCATGGAAGCCTATCCAAATATCTTAGTCAATTAAAAAAATAAAACGATACCCTCAAAAGAAGGGGACATTGACTGAGAAGAAGTGAGAAGAGAGAGAGTGGAAAGGAATTAGAGAAGACTACATGTGTGTTCAGATACTTGCAGAGGTACGAGTCCATGTATCCTTTGATCGATAATCCCAAGGTAAATCCTGTACTTTTATTTTATCCAATGAAATGAAATCAGCAGAGGGGCGAACATACTAGTATTCGCTAAGTTGATGGTAGAATGGATTTGGTTGCTATACTAGGATAGGGTATATAAAGTTCTCAGTGATTGACCTAATAGGATGTGGTTGCAATAAAGTAAGGTGACAATTATACTTAGATATTATGTGAGTCTTCGTTTTTCAAAACCTCTTTCGCAGGCTTGTTTGCTTGAGGACAAGCAAAAGGTTAAGTCAGGGAAATTGATAGAGCATATTTATTACCAGTTTTAGGCCATGTTATAGAATCAATTTAGGGTCTATTATGGATGTCTAGGCTATGTTTTAAGGTCTTTATAGGTCCATGTACGTTTTGGAGATATATGGAGATACTTGGAGATTTTGGAGCATTTAGAGGAGAATAATCAGTAGATTGTCTTTGAGAGAGTCGAAGTACAACACCGCCGTCGATCGACGGCACTATCCTGACGTCGACCGACCTTACATGACCATGATTGATCGATGCTGACCACTTGCCATCGATCGATGACAAATTCACGGACAACCGATCTCAAGCCCAAGTTAGAGACAAGACACAAGATTACAGTTTTACCCTTGGACGAGTTTTGACCTAGATTTTAGAATTTTATATTTATACTTTATGTATGAGAAGAAAATAGAAGAGACAGAGATACGTACGGAGACGTACGATGCTAGGTTCTTGAGTATTCTATTTAGGGAGAAGATTCATAACTTCTTAGGGTGATTTGTATTGAAACCCCAATGTTTTATCTATGCATTATATTCAAATTATTATTCTTACTTTGATTATGTTCGAGTAGTTATCAATTAGATTTAGGGTTTATTAAATGGTACTGACGGATTAGCCAAACAATATTATTAGATCTATTATAGAATTGTGTTTATTGCTTGTGTTCTAGAGTAGCTAACTAGAACCCTGATAATAGGATAGTTAGGCGCAAGCGAGAGGATGATCTACTACCGGAATTTATTCTGTTGTGCTAGGTTGCTAGAAACAAACGAGAGTTGATATAGTTAGTCTAGTGAACTTATAGAATTAGGTCATAAAGCTTGACTCAAGAAACCATCGATCGACGCAGGATCATTCCCATCGATCGACGGTCATTTCGTGTCAACAAGTGAGAGCTGAGACATTGGACATAGTCAATAGATTAGACTCGCAACGAGAGATGTTCGTCTTTTACATTAGATATTGAGTTCTATGATTGATACCCTTAACTTCTATCATCTATAATTCACTTTCCTGAAACCCTAGATCTACCATATATATATTTACATCTAGTTAGATTATTAGCATATTTTCATATTTCCATATTGCATCTACACTCTCTAAAAAGGAACATTTCTTTAGACTGATTACTTGTTACCAATATATATATATATATATATATATATATATATATATATATATATATATATATATATATATATATAATCACCTAAATTAACTTTAGGAATAAGAAATCTATTGTGTGTCATTGTTCTATATGGATTCGATCCCTAAGTACTACACCTGATCTCTCTTGGCAAGAGTTTTATTTTGTGTGTTAGGATTAAGGTTTGATTTGATAGTTGATTGTTTAGGATATTTATACCATGTTAGAACAGTAAACAACACGCATGTCACTTGGCAAGATTATTGTTTTGTGTGTTAAGATTAAGGTTTAATTTGACAGTTAATTGTTTAGGATATTTATACCCTGCTAGAACAATAAACACACCGTGTTAAATTTGGCATCGTTGCCGGGAAAATCGCCATTAGATTTAATTTCTAGGATTTAGTCAAGGTTTGTTGTTACTTTTAAGTTACTAATTTTTCTTTTCTTGTTTTTCAGGTACATACAAAAGAGTACCATGAGCAATAAAGGACAAGAACTATTATTCTCAGACCCAGAGAATCCTCCTCCAGAAGCTCAGGAAATCAAGATTGAAGCAATGGTTGATAGACTTTTAAAAGGACAGAAAAATATGAATATGGATTTCATTGGAAAGATAGATGGTTTGTACCTCAACCTCAATACCAAGTTCGAAAACCTCAGCAACCATGTGAAGAAATTGGAGAATCAAGTGATGCAAACGATTGAAACCATTAGGAGGCATTAGAGCTTGATCAAGGAGAAAAAAGAGGTTGAACATAAGCACCACATCAATGCATTGATTAATGATGATTTTTGGCAGGAAGTTAAGAGAGAGAGGCTCCAAGACAGCGATTTGCGTGTGAAAAATTCCGCATCACTCGGCACTTCTCATCCCCATCGATCGATACCAAGCAGTGAGCATCGATCGACGGTAAAGCTTACATAATCTGTGGCTTCGAGTGAATCAACTAACATCGATCAACACATAACTCATATCATCGATCGACAGTGTCGCCAACGCAACGATCGACAGTGCAACCTCATCATCGATCGATAGATGAGGAAACCAGTTCGACTGCCGAACCTCAATGCAAGTCTGATTGTGCGTTCAACTGTGACGGTTTCGGAACAAAATAGAGACACGTATGAAGCTATGGATCTTGATAGAGCATATGAGGGACACTCTAAAAGGAGGAAAAAGATCCCCAAACATCAGCGTAGAGAAGCCAATGAAAAGGAGATGAATAGCTTTGCTAAAAGAGTTTTTAAAATTCCTCTAAAGATTTCTTTTGATGAAGCATATTATACTCACAGATTGTGGATGTTTTTTTGGGAAACAAGGGAGACAGATGATGATATAGAGATAATTTTCAATCACCTCAGAGAGAAGATTAAGGAGAGGACTTGTCTGAAAAATAAAAGTGATCCTGAAAAGTTCGTGATCCCATGCTTCATTAAAGACCACGAATATCCCAATGCCCTATGTAATACTGGATCATCAGTGAGCATTATGTTAAAATCTATGGCAGAGGAGCTGAACCTAAGAGTGGAGCCCTCCAATGATTCGTTCACGTTTGTAGACTGCTCAAGAGTAAACTCAGGAGGGATGGTAAAAGATGTTCCAGTGCAGATCAACAACACCCAAGTCCCAGTAGACTTCCATGTGATGAACATCATGATAAATTGGAACTCTTCGCTACTACTCGGTAGAGCATTCATGGCCACCACAGGAGCAATCTGCGATATGAAGTTAAGCAGGTTGTATCTATCTCTAATCGATCAATATATTTTTTATGAACCTGTTAAGAATAAGAGGAAGGATATTCTGATTGAATTGTCTAATGATGCAGGGCTTGTGGCCACATGCTTCTGCGATTATGAGTCCAATGAGGAACCGGAAGAAGGAGCATAGATAGACAACCAGCCCAAACCATCGAACGACAAGTTTTCCATTCAACAATCGATCGACACCCACCATTTTCAATCGATCAATACCCACCCTTCAGAACCGATCAAAACCTCCCACACATATCGACAACAACACAGTCTACTTCGAGTACGACGAAGATTACAGAGAAGAACAGATGATCGAACACCGAGGGATTGTTATGGAAGAAGCTGGTCTTTTTAATGTTGCCCATCAACTTGGGAACTCGACGTCGATCGATGCTAACCATTAACCATCGATCGATACTATTTGTAACTTAGAGTCCGAACTAGAGTCTGCAGCATAACGCGAAAGGGAGTATGGTTATCTACAACCAGATGATTTCGTCATTATGAGAGATCAAGATGGTCACGCACGAGCTATGGATGACAGAATTCTACATGTCACGGAGGTAGATGTGGCAGATATACTTGCAATGGCTAATGTAGCTGGTAATCTTTTCGGTCAACAGTCTGATACTCAAGCATTGATCGACGGTCACAAACACCCCATCGATCGACACCACCAGGTATATCAATGATTCGGTGAAGCTTACGAAGAATACTATGCAGATTACAAAGAGGAAGAGCAGATTGAGTATCGCGGTCTAGCAATGGAATAATCTGGCTGGGTAATGAATGCGAAAGTGGAGAGTAGAGCATCGATCGACGGCATATTTTTTCCATCGAACGACATCAAATGCAACCCGGAACAAGTGCAAAGAACAGAAGATGCAAATAATGGTTATCTCAGACCAGATGAGTTTGGAATTTTCAGAGACACAGAAGGACGTGCACGAGATCTTTATGGAAGAATTCTAAGCATACCAACGGAGGATGTAGCAGATGCCCTTGTTATAGCTACTGGATCAGGAGTTTTATTTGGACAACAAGCATCAATAGACGCTCGAGTACGACCATCGATCGACAGCGAGGAAAAAAAGAACATGCCATTCAACAATGATCTTTACACCCCCAAACATCAAAAATTGATCGACCCTAGAAGCCATGTATCGATCGACACCATTCCAGGGGTGAACCAGTTTTGTAACTCTGATACTTTTCGTTCAGGAGGTTCATAATCAGTCGATTGGATAAACCCACTTCTGATAGAGACAAGACACAAGACCAAAATTTCGGATTTCATTTATAGCGCGCTATTTATCCTAGTTGGATGTACGAGGATCTATCCCTTAGGATGGATCTAAATGCGTTTGTTTAGGACAGCCAAATTGCTCAGCGGGGCCAATCGACGAGCATTCGTAATTTATAGTCATGGATGGACTGGGACCATGTTCTTGAAGATCTAGGTGATGTCTCTCGCTTACTCTTTCGAAAACATACTTTGTGCTAGTAACTTTCTCGAGTATGTGAGACCGGGGTCTTGTGTTTTGGTTGGGATTTGGAATCGACGACTTGACCGAGATATGTTCGTGAAGGAGTTTTAATGGTCGGCGTAATCTGTTGATCCCGGCGACGCCTTAGTTGATCTGACGAAGTTTATTTCCTTGATAAGCTAGTGTGGAGATGATCGGTTTTGAGGCAAAACGATTTTTTTCCGAGTTTCCATTTTTGGATTTGTATGATGAACGTTTTGCTCGCATACGGTTGTTTTCCGAAAGTATCACAAGATGTTTTTCGAGCTAAGAGAAACTTTGCGATATTTTAATGAAGTCTTTATTGCCGAAAAAAGTTTTTAAAATATTGAGTACAAGGAGAATATTTTAAAATGCGTGAATTTGCGAGTATTCCTACTATGTACCCACTCCCCACCCCCACCCCCCTACGAATCGTTCGACAGTGCGACCTCATCATCGATCATGAGTAATGAATGCGAAAGTGGATAATAGAGCATCAATCGACGGCATATCTTTTCCATCGAACGACATCAAACGCAACCCGGAACAAGAGAAAAGAACAGAAGATGCAAATAATGGTTATCTCAGACCACATGAGTTTGAAATTTTCAAAGACACAGAAGGACGTGCACAATATGTTTATGGAAGAATTCTAAGCATACCAACAGAGGATGTAGCAGATGCCCATATTATAGCCACTGGATCAGGAGTTTTATTTGGACAACAAGCATCCATCGACGCTCGAGTACGACCATCGATCAACAGCGAGGAAAAAAACAATGTGCCATTCCACAATGATCTATAAACGCCCAAAAATCAAAAATCGATCGACGCTAGAAGCCATGTATCAATCGACACCATTCCAGGGGTGAAACAGTTTTGTACCTCTGATCCTTTTGGTTCAGGAGGTTCACAATCAGTCAATTGGATTAACCCCTTCTGATAGAGACAATACCAAGACCAAAATTTCGGATTTCTTTTATAGCGCGCTATTTATCCTAGTCAGATGTACGAGGATCTATCCCTCAGGTTGGATCTAAATGCGTTTGTTTAGGAAAGCTAAATTGCTCAGCGGGGCCAATCGACGAGCATTCGTAATATATAGTCATGGGTGGACTGGGAGCATGTTCTTGAAGATCTAGGTGACGTCTCGCTTACTCTTTCGAAAACATACCTTGTGCTAGTAACTTTCTCTAGTATGTGAGACCGGGGTCTCGTTTTCTGGTTGGGAGTTGGAATCGACGATTTTAACAAGATATGTTCGTGAAGGAGTTTTAATGGTCGGCGTAATCTGTTGATCCTGGCAACGCCTTAGTTGATCTGACGAAGTTTCTTTCCTTGATAAGATAGTGTGGAGATGATCCGTTTTGATGCAGAACGGTTTTTTGTTTGTTTCCATTTTTGGGTTCGTATGATGAACGCTTTGCTCGCATACGGTTGTTTTCCGAAAGTATCACGAGATGTTTTTCGAGCTAAGAGAAACTTTGTGATATTTTAATGAAGTCTTTATAGCCGAAAAGAGTTTCAAAAATATTGAGTACAAGGCGAATATTTTAGAATGCGTGAATATACGAGTATTCCTACTATGTACCCACTCCCCACCCCCCACCCCCTTACCCCCCACCCGTTTTGGAGAGGGGGATAGTTGAACTCTTCCTTTGGTGAGCTTCCTACGTACCCCTTTCGGGAATCAAGTCATCTCGTAGTTCTGCTTTTTTTGTGCGAGTATGTTTACTTGGCTGTTGTGTTTGAGCTGTGTTAGTCGCAGGATCGACGTCTTCTTCGGGTTTTGTCTCCTCAGGTTGTATCGAAGCGTTGGGCTCTGGAAATTTTTGTTCTTCGGCCGTTGCTTGAGTTGGCGAATCTGGATTGTCTTCATCTGAAGTTTTTTCGGTCGGTGACTGAGTTAGCCTCGATAGTTTGGGCTTCACCGTTGCGGTGGTCGTGATTTTCCTCAGCTTATGTTCAGTTATGGCATCCCTATATTGCGTCTATTCAGTTATGAGTCGGGAATTTGATGCCCAGGTGATAAATCGACGGGACTACCTTCATGGCGTTTAACCAAGGTGTGCCCATAATGACATTGTAGCTGGCCAGGTGGTCGACGACCGCGAAGTCAACGATCTTTGTGATTTGTTTCGCCGAGACGGGTAGTTTGATAGATCTGAGGGTCACCGACGTCGTGCCTGAGAAATCGGTCAACGGCTTGGGAAATGGTACAAATTCTCCTAGCTTGATGTTCATCCTTTTGAGAGTATCGCGGAAGATGACGTTGACCATGCTGCATGTACCGGTGATAACTCTGGCGACCTTGAGATCTCTTATCACGAGCTCGATGATGAGTGGGTCGCAGTGGGGCTGATCGATCCCGTCGGCTTCTTCTTCTTTGAAAGTGATCGCTCCTTTTGGGATGTCTCGGTGTGCAGACCAGTTGGACGAATTTGCGCTCGTATCAGCCTTACGCTGATAAGACTTGATGGCTGAGATGTGTCGCCACAGTATTGCGATCCCCCGATGATCATGTTAACTCTGTGACGGTTATTGTTGTTACCCTTCTCATACTACCTTCTTCCGCGCTTTTCTCTTTATTGTTTTCCCAGGGAAGGGTACTCTGTTTGAGGGGCCTTATCGTTTTTTTGAGGGTGGTCTGAATTGCGGACAAGGTCTTTCACACTGGAAACTTCGTAAAGTTCTCCCGCGATCAGCTTTGCGGCCAATCTAGCCCCAAGAACTTTACAGTTGATGGTTGAGCGGCCGCGGGCTTGATCAAAGTTGCAGAAGACATTCTGGTCGTAATTTGGATTTCGGGTCCATTTGTTTCCCCTCGCCTGGCCTTTCTCCTATCTAGACTTAATGACGTAGTTACGTTCTCCTTGGGTTTCTTCATCCTCACGATGGAGTTCTTGTCGTTGCGAGGGTTTTTATTTTTCGACTTCTGATCCGACCCTGGATCCTTTGAAGTTGTCTTGGTCGTTTTAGGCTTTCGCTATAAGACCTTTGTCTCCTCTTTGTGATTATGTAGTTTTTGGTCTTGTGGAGCGCGTCCTAGATCGTACGCGGCTTCTCCAGAGTTATCCACTTCCTAAACTTTGAATTGTACCAGAGCGTCTTTCGGATCGCGTCTATGGCCACTTTGTCGCCAATTCTGCTGACTTTTGCCATAACGATCTTGAACCGTTTTATGAAGTCGAGGAGAGATTTGTCCTCTCCCTAGGATAGGCTCCAGAGGTCAACGTTGGAGGTTTCTCGATCTATGAACATAGAGTACTTCTTGAGAAACCCCGAAGCGAGTTGGCGGAAGCTTTCGATTGAATTTCGCCTTAGGCGAGAGAACCATTCGAGCGCTGCCCCTCGGAGACTTTCAACGAAGAGGTGGCATTCGGCGGCGGCACTTTCTCTTTCTCTGAACTTGGCTCTTCCCCTCGCGATCTGGAAAGCCTCCAAGTGTTCCTTGGGGTCGGTTGTACCGTTGTAAGGCGTTACCTTGATCTTTCCGGGATTCGAAACTCGTGTTTCGGTGAAGCGAGTTGTAAAGGGCATTTTCCGAGCCTCTTCGAGTATTTGATCGATCTCTGGTGCGGCACTAGTAGCATGATTAATTTGAGATTTTACCGCTCTAACCTTTGCTACCATTTTCCGGAGATCGTCGCGGATCTCGGAATCTTTGCTGGCGGATTTCCAATCTTGTCAGTGTTTGCCACGAGTGTCCCAAGTTTGCTTCTCGGCCAGTTCTTCATGTTTCTCCCAGAAGATGGCTTCTTCTTCTTCTTCAGTCATAGGATTTTCAAACAGGGTTTCTTCAGGAGCCTAGCGGCTCCTTGTACGGCGTGGATGCACGTCCGCGTCTTCGTCTGTGGGTTTGGACTGACTTTTGGAATCCACCCTCGACGCGTTCGATTTCACCTTCTTCTTTTTCTTCCTCGATAGGGTGAATATCCATCGGATTTTTCTGTGCTGGCGCAGGAGTAGTTTCGTCGAGATTTTGTCCAGATGGTTTTCCATGTGCGTTCTCGGATTGGTCCAAGGAGTTGCGAAATCGAGTCTTCTTCCGCAGATTCTGGTTGCTCCACGCCGAAGAACGGCCCTGGTTCTTGCTGTTAGTGTTTCAACCAGCTTTGCGAGAGAACTCATGAACTTGTCTTGTTTTGCCGACTTTTTTTCGAAAGTCGAGAACATCTTTTTAACTTCCTAGAACGTTGTGGTGTTTGCGTCGGCTTTAACCGCAGTGACGTTCGTTTCTGGAGTGCTTTCAACGTTGTCATCGACGACGTTATCATCGCGAGTTTATTGGTTGCTGAGATCATGAGATGACATGTTTGATTTAGCGATGGTGGCTGAGAGTTAGATTGATCTGAAACCCCCCCCCCCCTACTTCTAGCGCCAAACTGCGGGATCCGAAATTCAAACTGTCGACTTCTGATGAAAATAGGAAAGCTAAGTAAACCTAACTTTCCCAGACGTCCCGGATATCTGATATAACTACATGCCAAGCAATCAAACAATGAGAACAAACGAAGCTATTACGAATAAATAAAACAAAAAGAGAGCAAAGAAGATCTTATTCTGAATCTGTGATTTGAGCGTTACAACAGGTAAAACCTAGGCGGTAAGAGCCATCGGTGAGTTCCTTGTTCTAACCTCGTATGACTTGATTAACATAGTTGAGTCGTAGCTCGATAACAGAAAAACGAAAATATGCCTAAATTGCCTTAAGTGCTATGTTTGCTCTGAGTAAAAAATTGCTTCTTCTTTGCACCTTCAACCTTGACATCCTTATATACTCTCCCTAGAGGTAGATTGATCTTTCCCTTTATGCCCGCGGTCAAGTTTATCGCTTTTTGGGAATATTCCATTTTTCTTCGATATTCGTGTTTATCTTCGTAAACTTAACATTTAACTTCCGAGCTTGATATTTATCTTTTCCTGCAATATAAAAGACATAACTTCATAGGGATTGGGCTCGATTTCTTATAAACTCGTGAGTTGGCTTTTAGCCGCGTTTTAGACCCTCTCAAACCATTTTTTGACTTAAGCGTTTTTACGATTTATCGAAAGAGCAATCCCAAAACGACGTCGATTCCATAGAAAGTTCGAATGTCTCGTATTGTGGAGTCAGCTTTAGGTGCTTAGTTAACCGTTGTCATTTTATACGATTAATTCGAACCTCATACAAGAAAACAAGTTCTTACGATTTTCAAATCGTAAAGTTCCCATGGTAACTCCGATAGAGATGAAACCAGAGCAAGTTCCACCAGATCTCGAGGGAGGACGATCTCACTCAAATTATCCTAAGGAGTGACTTTTACTCTCTCAATTAAGAGTTTTAGTTGTAGTATTTAGGGATCGAATCCACAGGGAGAGTGGGCACACAATAAACTCAATACAGTCGTGATTAAGCTAGGCAAATAGATTAATAAGCAGTAACTAAATTATAGAAGATAATTGATTGATTGGTAAGCAGACAATAATAATAAATAGCTATATGTAGGGTTTCATGCAAGTGGATTATAGAAGATATAAGCTAAGGGTATTGATCATAGAACTCGATTCTAATGTAAAAGACGACCAGCTCTCTCTGTGAGTCTAATCTATTGACTAAGTCCAATGTCTCAGCTCTCGCTTGTTGACACGGAATGACCGTCTGTCGATGGCAATGATCATGCATCGATTGATGGTCTCTGCAGTCAAGCTTTATGACCTAATTCGATAAGTTCACTAAATTAACTAAATCAACTCTCGTTTGTTTCTAGCAACCTAGCTCAACAGGATTAATTCTGGTAGTAGACCATGCTCTCGCTTGCGCATAACTATCCTATGATAAGCGTTCTAGTTAGGTACTCTAGAACACAAGCAATAAACACAATTCTATTGATAGATCTACTAATACCCCTAGCAATCCTATTGTTTGGCTAATCCATCAATACCATTAATAAACCCTAAACTTAACAAGAGATCTACCCAGACATGATCTTTGTCACAGAAATCAAAGATGATTAGAATATATATAATATAAAACCAAAGGAGTTCCAGGAGAACTCTGAAGGAGTTCCTCCCTTCTCTCCTAACCCTAGAACAATGAATCAAAGAAAGTTTGCTTAGTGTCTGCCATCACCCATTTCTATAACATACTCAAGAAGTTGTCCTGGAACCTCGTCTTCTTTCTTTATTTACCAAATTTCAAGAATCTTGTCCCCTTTATCGTTGATTTCTTTTTCTCGAGCTGGTGCAGCTTCATCGAGAAATTCAAAAAGGAATGCTCTTTCAATGTCATCCTATCAGGTTAGAGATCATGGTTCCAATCGACTAAACCAGATAAATCCATTCCCAGAGATACAATAGGGGAAGATCTTGCAGAGCATGTAGTATTCAGACACTTCATTCTGCTCGCTCCTTGAGACTAGATTCACAAGTTCTTCGATGTGTTCCTTCGGATCTTTATGAGGCAAACCCTGAAAAGAGTTATGAGCTGTGATATAGCCTATTTATTACCAATTTTAGGCCATGTTATGGACTCCATTTAGGGTCTATTATGTGTGTCTAGGCTATGTTTTGAGGTCTTTACAGGTCCAGATACGTTTTGGAGATATATGGAGATACTTGGAGCTTTTGGAGCATTTAGAGGAGAATAATCTGTAGCTGATCTTTGAGAGAGTCGAAGTACAATACTGCCGTCGATTGATGGCACTATCCAGACGTCGACCGACCTTACATGACCAAGATCGAACAATGGTGACCACTTGCCATCGATCGATAACCAATTCGCAGACAGCCGATTTCAAGCCCAAGTTAGAGACAAGACACAAGATTACAAGTTTATCCCTGGACGAGTTTTGACATAGATATTAATGTTTTTATATTTAAACTTTATGTATGAAAAGAAAAGAGAGGGGGAGATGCGTACGCATACATACGGAGACATACGGTGCTAGGTTCTTGAGTATTCTGTTTAGGGAGAAGATTCATAACTCCTTAGGGAGATTTATATTGAAACCCTAGTGTTTTATCTATCCATTATATTCAAATTATTATTCTTATTATTATGTCTGAGTAGTTTTCAACTAGATTTAGGGTTTATTAAATGGTACTGATGGATTAGCCAAGTTTTTAGGGTTATCTATTAACAAAATTTTGTTTATTGCTTGTCTTCTAGAGTAGCTAACTAGAACTCTGATAATAAGATAGTTAGGCGCAAGCGAGAGCACTGTCTACTACCAAAATTTATTATGTTGAGCTAGGTTCTAGAAACAAACGAGAGTTTATTTAGTTAATTTAGTGAACTTATCGAATTAGGTCATAAAGTTTTGACTCAAGATACCATCGATCGACACAAGATCATTGCCATCGATCGACGGTGATTCTGTGTAAACAAGCGAGAGCTGACACATTGGACTTAGTCAATAGATTAGACTCGCAGCGAGAGTTGGTCGTCTTTTACATTAGATATCGAGTTCTATGATTGATATCCTTAACTTATATCTTCTATAATTCCCTTTCCTGAAATCCTAGATCTAGCATATTTACATTTACATCTAGTTAGATTATTAGCATATTTCCATATTTACATTATTAGCATATTTTCATATTGTATCTACACTCTCTAATAAGGAACATTTCTTTAGACTGATTACTTGTTACCAATATATATAATCACCTAAATTAACTTTAGGAATAAGAAATTTATTGTGTGTCATTGTTCTCTATGGATTTGATCCCTAAGTACTACACCTGATCTCTCTGGGCAAGAGTATTATTTTGTGTGTTAGGATTAAGGATTAATTTGGTAGTCGATTGTTTAGGATATTTATACCCTGCTAGAACAGTAAACAACCCGCATGTCAAATTTGGCGCCGTAGCCGGGGAACATTGATCACCATTAGATTTAATTTCTAGGGTATAGTCTAGGTTTGTTTTACTTTCAAGTTACTGATTTTATTTTCCTTTGTGTTTGAGGTGCATGCAAAAGAGTACCAAGAGCAATAAAGGACAAGAATACTATTCTAAGACCCATAGAAACTCGAACGTACAATCCACAAAGAAAGACGACAAGCATCGATCGACAGAATACATTCAGCATCGATCAACACTTCTTCACGGATAGCATCAACCGGCACCAGAACTCAAGCATCTACCGAAAATGACCACTTAGCATCGATCGACAGCATCTCATCTGCATCGATCGACGACAGCAGACGTGTTCAGATGGTTGCGCCTATAATTGTGGTTCAGAATGAGAATGGAAAATTGCATGACCTCAACGGTCATCTGCGTAATGCAGCAGGTCAAAATATAGACGATCAGGGGACTGTAATCCCTGATACAGAAGCAGAAGAAGACGCTGAAATAGCTCAACCTAAAGCTAAATCCCAAGCATCTAAAGACTTAGAAATTTTGAGACCAATCAGAATACCATGGGTCGAATTTATGTTTGACAGAGTACTGGGGGGACAGCAGAGGATGATTGTGGACTTCAATAAGAATTTAGATTTCCTGTACCCTCCACCTAAACACAAAGATCGAAGATCTCGACACCCGTGTGGGGAATCTGGAAAGCGAAGTGACTCACGCGAGCGAAGTCCTTAACAAATACGAGGCTATGGTTAGGGAATCTGGAATTAAACATTACGTCAATGCTGTGATTGATTATGATTTCTGGGTAGAAGTCAAGAGAGAAAAGCCTAAGGAGAAAGAGTTCCATATAGGAAAACCGAGTTGGTTAGGCAGCCCTCAGAGGCATCGATCGACACAAGTTACTGGGAATCGATCGAGGGTTCATGTTGACTTGACAAAATCGAGAATAGCTTCATGCGTCGTTCGACGCAGAGATCGTACAATCGATCGATGGTACCCAGTGACAAAACGAGTTCAGCAACAAGGGGTCACGAATAAGACAACTCCAGAGCAGAAGATGAATGCATGAGCCTATGATGGTTGACAAGGCTACCAAGATTCATCCTAGGAAATAGCCAAGAACTATTTTGAAGAAGAAAAGTGACCATGGGAAGTTTGTAGTACCAAATCTAATCAAAGGCCACTAGTTTCCTAACGCCCTTTGTGACACTGGATCATCAGTGAGCATCATACCCAGAGCTATGGCAGAGAAGTTGAACTTGAGAATGGAACCATCCAGCGACTCTTTCATTTTTGTGGATTGCTCTAGAGTCGATTGAGGAGGAATTTTCAGAGTTTTCCCGCCACAAATTCAAGACGTCTTAGTCTCGATAGACTTCCATGTAATGGACATACAGATCAAATGGAACTCCACTTTGTTACTTGGAAGAGCTTTCATGGCCACCGTAGGAGCAATTTGTGACATGAAGACAAACAGGTTGTGCCTTTCCTTGATAGATCATAATGTGTATTATGAGATTTGTAAGATAAGCATACCCTCACAGAATTGTGCAATGATGCAGAACTTGTGCCCACATGTTTCTGCAATTACGAGTTCGGTGAGGAATCAAAATAAAGTGCATCGATTGACACTCAACCCAACAAATCGATCGACAGCCTTGCAGTTCCACAATCGATCGATACTGAAACTTCTGAACAAGCCCACACCCTCCATGGCGATTTCAGTTACAACACAGCCTACCTCGAGTACGACGAAGACTATAAAGATGAAGAAACAATTGAGTATCAAGGGCTTGCTATGGAAGAGGCTGGAATTTTCCATGTTTCCCCTCGACCTGGGAATTCAACATCGATCGACGGACACCATACACCGTCGACCGATGCTGAGAATGAAGAAGAAATCGAACGAGATTCATCTGCAGAACCCGAAAATCAATATGTTATTTACAAGCAGATGAGTCGTATTACGCGAGATCTATATGGTTATGCCAGAGCTATGGACGGCCGAAATCTACATGTCACGAAATATGATGTTGCAGATATACTTGCAATGCCTAACGGAGCTGGAAACCTTTTCATCCACCGGTCTGATCACCAAGCTTCGATCGACGTTCCACAAACGACATCGATCGACGCTAAGCCAGCGTACCAAGGTTACTGTGTAGATTACAAAGAGAACGTGAGAGTAGGAAATCCAGCATCAATCCTCAACATATCTTGGCCATCCAACTACATCAAAAGAAGACCAGAACAATTAATTGAAGCAGAAGATACAGAAGATGGTTATCTCAGACCAGACGAGTTTGGAATTTGCAGAGATACAAAGGGACGTGCACGATATCTTTACGGGAGAATTCTCAACTAACCTAAGGAAGAGGTAGAAGATGCCCTTGTTATGGCTAATGGATCAGGAAGTTTATTTGGAAAACAATAACAACAACAGACATCGATCGTCGTGCAGCTACCACCATCGATCGACATCAAGGAGCAGAAGCACGAGCCTAACCGGTACGAAACATTGATCGACAACAAGAAGCATGCATCGATTGATACCACCATTTTAGGAGTCCACGAGTTATGTACATCTAACCCCTTCTCTCCAAAAACTCCGGGACCGGTCAGTTGGATAAATCCCTACTAATATACGGTCAGGTAGAGTATGGAAAGAGAGATTTTGATGCTGATGGCAGAAGGATTTTTTTTGGAAAAGAAAGATGAGTATGGCATATACAGAGATGAGAATGGCAATGCACGCGCTATAGACAGACAAATTGTGAATGTGCAAGAGGAAGATATCATAGCAGTTCTAGAGAGAGCTACTATGTTTGAGTACAGCTACATATGTTTACTTGAACATGCAGCAAAGATCGCTATGTCTAGGAAGAAGCAAGAAACATATATCATAGCAGAGATTGATGATCTTGTGAATGGGATCTACAACGCTCAAGAGATGTCATTAGAAGATTCTTACAGGAGGCTTGTTGATGTCTACTATCTTATAGACAAATGCCTCACCGGTCTGATTACACGCATGGATAAAATGCAGCAAGATTTATATACTATTCAGAGAGAGCATGTGAGTGGACACAACAGAGTGAAATTGATCGCCGGGCAACAACGCACCATCAATATATGCTAAGTCTGACAGAAAAAAGCACGCAACAGAAACACAATTGGAAGACATGTTCAATGAGAGATTGTTTTCTCTCATAGCCTAATAAAGGAAGATATTTCTCAGCAACTAGAGGATATATCAGAGACTATAGCTGCCAGACTTATAATGCTACAACGCAAATTTGAGAATCTACAAAGGAGAATGCATTCAGTGGAGTTTACTAAGGAAATCATAAAGAATGAGAATGCCGGAGGAGATGAAGCAATGAGAAACTTCATTGGTACATTGTTTCAGAAGAGTAAAGAACATTTGGTTTCCAAGTGTTCATCCACCTCCATTCTAGTCAGAAAATTCAAAATGTCGAGCTTACGACTATAACCAAGCGGTGAGTGGGAGGCAAACATTGATCGACAACAAGAAGCATGCATCGATTGATACCACCATTTTAGGAGTCCACGAGTTATGTACATCTAACCCCTTCTCTCCAAAAACTCCGGGACCGGTCAGTTAGATAAATGCCTACTAGTATACGGTCAGGTAGAGTATGGAAAGAGAGATTTTGATGCTGATGGCAGAAGGATTTTTTTTGGAAAAGAAAGATGAGTATGGCATATACAGAGATGAGAATGGCAATGCACGCGCTATAGACGGACAAATTGTGAATGTGCAAGAGGAAGATATCATAGCAGTTCTAGAGAGAGCTACTATGTTTGAGTACAGCTACATATGTTTACCTGAACATGCAGCAAAGATCACTATGTCCAGGAAGAAGCAAGAAACATATAGCAGATCAGAGATTGATGATCTTGTGAATGGGATCTACAACGCTCAAGAGATGTCATTAGAAGATTCTTACAGGAGGCTTGTTGATGTCTACTATCTTATAGACAAATGCCTCACCGGTCTGATTACACGCATGGATAAAATGCAGCAAGATTTATATACTATTCAGAGAGAGCATGTGAGTGGACACAACAGAGTGAAATTGATCGCCGGGCAACAACGCACCATCAATATATGCTAAGTCTGACAGAAAAAAGCACGCAGCAGAAACACAATTGGAAGACATGTTCAATGAGATTGTTTTCTCTCATAGCCTAATAAAGGAAGATATTTCTCAGCAACTAGAGGATATATCAGAGACTATAGCTGCCAGACTTATAATGCTACAACGCAAATTTGAGAATCTACAAAGGAGAATGCATTCAGTGGAGTTTACTAAGGAGATCATAAAGAATGAGAACGCCGGAGGAGATGAAGCAATGAGAAACTTCATTGGTACATTGTTTCAGAAGAGCAAAGAACATTTGTTTTCCAAGTGTTCATCCACCTCCATTCTAGTCAGAAATTTCAAAATGTCGAGCTTACGACTATAACCAAGTGGTGAGTGGGAGGCAACCCACTGTTTAGTAGGTTTTTACTTAGTTTTTATTTATACTATTTATTTATTTCGAGTTTTATTATATTTCTACAGACTATGTATACTACCATCGATCGACACCATAGAGGCACCATCGGTCGACACTGGATCACGACCATCAATCGACCAAATCCGACTACCATCGATCAACACTCTCTCACAGAGAGAGGTATCGAGTTTTATACTTAGCTATTTACTCAAGATTAATTCTTCCTAACTAATCCAGGGCGGATTACACTGGGGACAGTGTAATTTAATTCTGGGGAGAGGTTCGCTAATTCTATTTTATTGTTTTTGAGTTTATTTACTATCTATGTAAGTTATTCAAAAAAAAAATATCGAGTGAAGAAGAAGACTATGATCAAGATTTATTATTGACTAACCACACTTTAGCACAATTCTTAAAAGGTTGTTTGCAGAGATTACTAGAGATACCAAAGTGGATTAAGCAAGGCAAATAGATTAATGATCCTGACTTGCTTAGAAAGTTTGAAGGAACCGAAGCTTATTTCCAACACTAATCCTGACATTATTTGCTTGCTGTGGGATTTGGTATACACTGGACCGGATTTCTTCTGCAAGTCTGGTAAGTAAAAGTCTGTGTGCTTCTAATTCCCCTCTCACTCTCCCCTGCGGATTAAAAAAGGAGTCAAACAGGATTTGGTGACTACAACCATTAAAGTTTGATTCATATGATCCTAGAAAGAGATAAAGGTCAAAAAGAAGTGAACAGGATCTGGTGGCAAAAACTATTAAGGCTTGATTCATGGAAGTCTATCCAAATATCTCAGTCAATTAAAAAAATGATACCCTCAAAAGAAGGGAGACATTGACTGAGAAGAAGTGAGAAGAGAGAGAGGAAAGGAATCATAGAAGACTACATGTGTGTTCAGATACTTGCAGAGGTAAGAGTCCATGTATACTTTTATCGATACTCCCAAGGTAAATCTTGCACTTTTATTTTATGCAAAGAAATGAATCAGTAGAGGGGCGAGTCAGACTAGTTTTCGCTAAATTGTTGGTAGAATGGATTTGGTTGCTATACTAGAATAGGGTATATAACGTTCTATGTGATTGACCTAATAGGATGTGGCTGCAATAAATTAAGGTAAGAATTATAATTAGATATTATGTGTGTCTTTGCTTTTCAAAACCTCTATCGCAGGCTTGTTTGCTTGAGGACAAGCAAAAGGTTAAGTCTGGGGGAGTTGATATAGCCTATTTATTACCAGTTTTAGGCCATGTTATGGACTCCATTTAGGATCTATTATATGTGTCTAGGCTATGTTTTGAGGTCTTTACAAGTCCATGTACGTTTTGGAGATATATGGAGATACTTGGAGCTTTTGGAAAATAATCTGTAATTGATCTTTGAGAGAGTAGAAGTACAAGACTGTCGTCGATCGAATTAGGTCATAAATCTTGACTCAAGAAACCATTGATCGACGCAGGATCATTGCCATCGATCGACGGTTGTTCTGTGTCAACAAGCAAGAGCTGATACATTGGAATTAGTCAATAGATTACACTCGCAGCGAGAGCTGGTCGTCTTTTACATTAGATATCGAGTTCTATGATTGATACCCTTAACTTCTATCTTCTATAATTCACTTTTCTGAGACCTTAGATCTAGCATATTTACCTTTACATCTAGTTAGATTATTAGCATATTTCCATATTTCATCTACGCTCTCTAATAAGGAACATTTCCTTAGATTAATTACTTGTTACCAATATATATATATATATATATATATATATATATAATCACCTAGATTAAGTTTAGGAATAAGAAATCTATTGTGTGTCATTGTTCTATGTGGATGCGATCCCTAAGTACTACACATGATCGCTTTTGGCAAGAGTATATTTTGTGTGTTAGGATTAAGGGTTAATTTGATAGTTGATTGTTTAGGATATTTATCCCCTGCTAGAACAGTAAACAACACGCATGTCAAGCTGCCCAATCATACCATTCACGGCTCATCTGGAAGTCATTTATCTCAGCAACAGCAATGACATCAGAGATCACAGAACGATGTGCATTAATCAATTGTCATGTACTGCTGCGAAGGCGACCTTCTTCGTCACGTAAGATCCCATTCTCTTCAGCTTCAAGTATGAGGAGTTCAACATTCTCTGTCTTCCTTCAATAGTATCGATCGACGGCGAAGTGTGGGTGTTGATCCATTTCATGATGTTAGTATTGGTCGACGGTGAAGTATTGGTGTCGATCGATGCTCGCCTCTCTTTGCTAGCGATCACTGCTTGAAGGGTGTCTACTTCCCTCGTAGACTTATGGATTGTGCGCAAATCAGCAGGTTCATTTTTTGAAGAACCCAAAAATCCTCTCCTCATTGCTTCCTGGTACTAACACGTATGTACCTGAAACACAAGAAAAAATATTATGTAAGTAAACTAATATAGAAAAATACCTAGACTAAATCATACAAATTGAGTCTAATGACGAATCCTCACTCCCCGATAACGGCGTCAAATTTGACGGGAGTGTTTTTATGTAATCAATGCAAACTCTATCAAATTAACCCTACGAACTACTCTTGCCAAGAGAGATCAAATTGTAGTATTTAGGGATTGAATCCACAGGGAGCGTGGGCACACAATAAACTCAATACAATCGTGATTAAGCTACGCAAATAGATTAATAAACAGTAAATAAACTATAACAGATAATTGATTGATTGTTAATAAACATTAATAATAAATAGCTAGATCTAGGGTTTTTGGCAAATGGATTGAAGATGATAGAAGCTAAGGGTATTAATCAAAGAACTAGATATCTAATGCAAAAGACGACCAGCTCTCTCTGCGAGTCTAATCTATTGACTAAGTACGATGTCTGAGCTCTCGCTTGTTGGCACAGAATGACCTTCGATCGATGGCAATGATCCTGCATCGATCGATGGTCTCTTGAGTCAAGCTTTATGACATAATTTGATAAGTTCACTAAATTTACTAAATAACTCTCGTTTGTTTCTAGCAACCTAGCTCAACATGATTAATTCTGGTAGTAGACCATGTTCTCGCTTGCGCCTAACTATCCTATGATCAGGGTTCTAGTTAGCTACTCTAGAACACAAGCAATAAATACAATTCTATTGATAGATCTAATAATCACCCTGGCAATTCTATTGTTTGGCTAATCTATCAATACCATTAATAAACCCTAAACCTAACAAGAGATCTACTCATACATGATTTTTGTCACAGAAATCGAAGATGAATAAAATATATATAATATAAAACCAAACGAGTTACAGGAGGAATCTGAAGGATTTTCCTCCCTTCTCTCCTAACCCTAGAAAAATGAATAAAATAAAGCTTGCTTAGCGTGTGCCGTCAACAATGGCTTAGAAAATAAATAACTAGGGTTTTAGATCATCCATGGGTATTATGGCAATTTGTGGTAGCTTATGGGCTTATGTCGGCCATAAAACAATTCAGGCCTTTCTTATGGGATCACCGTCTATCGACACCAAAGCTGTGCCATTGATCAACCGTCATTCATCTCTCAACAGCTTCCTCTCGTGAGGTAGACAGACCACTCCCTAGTAAAATGGGCATAACTTTGGCTGTAGGATCCCGATTGACCTAAAACCGGTAGCATCGGAAATATAACTCAGAGATCTATCTAAATGTAAAAATATCAGCTCAATATCGCCGTGGGAAGGTCTCCATAAATAGCTAAACATCCGACGCATATGTGCAGTTCTGCATCTCTAAAAGCTCCAGAATCACCAAAGTTCTCCAAAACGTACCTGAACTGAAAATACTCTAAAACATACTCCAAACACATATAATAGACTCTAAATAGGGCTGATATCATGGAAAAATAGTGGTAAATATCATGCCATATCAACTCCCCCAGACTTAACTTTTTTCTTGTCCTCGAGCAAACAAAGCCTCTGAAAGAAGTTTTGAAAAGCGGAGACTCCATCTTACTTTGTTGCAACCACATCCTATCAAGTCAATCACAGAGAAAATTTATATACCCTATCCTAGTATAGCAACCAAATCCATTCTACCAACAAATTAACAAATACTAGTATGACTCACCCCTCTACTGATTTCATTTCTTTGCATAAAATAAATGTTTATGATTTACCTTGGGAGTATCGATCAAATGACACATGGACTCTTATCCCTGCAAGTATCTGAGTACACAGGTTGTCTTCTCTGATCGCTTTCCTCTCTCTCGTCTCACTTCTCTCAGTCAATGTCTCCCTTCTTTTGAGGGTATCGTTTTATTTTTTTAATTGACTGAGATATTTGGACAGGCTTCCATGAAGCAAGCAAGCCCTAATGGTTTTCATCACCCTTTTTGTGAAAGCCTCCATAGACTCTTCTCCTTTGTTTATCATCTCAGCAATAAGGAGTTTGCAAATGGCTGCGAGAAGCATCTGCTATGCACTCTATATTTTCTGACACCATCTCAGAAGTGGGGAATCAATGACAATTCAGAACCACCCTTGGTCATTTTCCTCTTCTTCCAGTTCCTCCTCTTCCAGTTCCTCTTCTTTTTCTCATTCTTCTTTCTGATCCTTCCCCAGACTTGGCTGTTTCTGTATCGACAAAGAGTGTGTAGTGTCGATCGATGCTAGTTTATTGATGTCGTTCAATACTGGTTCTGTGTGGTCTTCGTCGACTTTCCTCGTAAATTTCAACCCTGGTTGAGAAACTGTTGCATGTTGATGATCATCAAATACCCCATTGTAGGAACCTATATGCACACTTCTATCTGGTGAGATAAGAGATTCAACTTCAAATACAGCTCCCGGAACCACAATCTTCACAGGATCTTGTATCCTCTTCACTCTTTTGTGAAAGCCATCAGCTTCTTATGTGCAGATAGGTGGTCTCTGGTGTTTAGGGACAGCAATATGTGAGGTCTTAGATATGTGTCTTGAGTGGAACCGACTTCACTCAACAAGTAAAATCAAGTACCCATTGCAGTACTATCAGGCCATGCGCCATTGAGATAAGAAAACTGCACAAGGCCACAAACCATATACGCAAGTCTTGTCATCCATTAAAATGCAACATCAGGATCCCGTATCCTGCTACATCAATCGATCTAAACTGGCCTCGAGCCTGGAAACACCTATTCGACCAAGGTCAAACGACTCTCCTCCAGATTCAAACACGGTTCAGGCCTAAGAAAAACCTGGAAAACAGGCATTACCGAAGCGACGTTCTTTCCAAGATGAACCTCCTGAGAAGGAATGACTCCGATCGACCAATGTGCATGGGTTATCTCCCAAATTCGATGACGAAATCGAAAGATAAGGGGAAAATACACCTGCAAGGAACTACTCTAGCTGCTGAGCAGGACACCGGCCTTCATATTCCTGCATGGAGAAATACCGCTCAAATCCCTGCTTGACTCCTACCTCCGGGCAAAAATAGAAATTTTCTACTAAAGGGGATTCTTCCATATTTCCGAATATGAAGATTAAAACCTAACAACTGACCACAGTCAAGCTATAAAAGGGGAGCCCAAACCATAGAACAAGGCATCAACATTCAGAGACTAGAGCTAGGTGGAAAGAATTGGGTTTATACACCAAACGTTGTTCCTGCTCAGATGATTAATATAATCTCTCTTTCAGTCTCCATTCTCTTGTTTGTTTACTGCTCCGTAGTGCCTACAAAGATCTTACCTAAAAATACCCTAACAGTCTCCGTCCAGGATTTTTTGACTCTCAACAAGCTCCTCGTGTTCTAATTCACAGGGGGTGTTGACCAACACCAAGGTGATGTCACTCAACACCAATATTGACTGGGCATTCTTCGCTCCAATTTTATCATTCAAGCCTTTCTGATGCGTAGCTGCAGGCAAATGATCACCAAATATCCCCATCTATAAATCTAAATGCACAATTTTGTCAGATGGGACAGGAAATTCAATTTCAGAAATAGCTCATGGAACCATAAACTTCGTAGGATCAGGAATCCTCTTCACTCTCTTTTTAAATCCAGCCAACTCTTTTGCACATATAGGTGGTTTCAGATGCTTTGGAACAGCAGGGTATGGGACCTTACAGTCTCTCCTCAGTTGGTTATATCTCAGTCATGCAACATGGCAGTGCGTTCAACCATGAGTGTCGATCGATATCAGGTGGATGTCGATCGAAGCTATCCTTTTCTGAAATCTCCAGATCTTTTCCGGTAGGATGCCGAGCGATGCTAGTGGGACGTCGATTGACACTTTGCTTAAGCATCAAGTTTGTAGTGTCGAGAGGATGACTCGATTTTTTTGGTGTTTTTAAGGGGTGTGTGTTGATCAACAATTTCACCTTCGTTCATTCTGATCATCTGCACAGATCCATACTATTCATGACCCTTTGACATAATGGGATTGACAAGCTGTGTTGGGCTCATTTATTTCCTCTTGGCGTCCTCATCTGTCTGTTGAACTTGAATATCTGGCTTCTTGACATGAGTGTTTGAGACTTAAAATTACCCATTCGGCTCACTGTAGATAATATCAAACTTCTTATTTGAGTCTACCAACACCTTCCGGTGACCCTTTGGAATGTGTATCAGCATAGATACCATCTCACTCTCTCGATTTGTTGCAGCATCATAGAAAACTTGTTAAGGAAGGCATTCTTGATGTCAATCCGGGCAGTAAGGGATCATGGTGGCAACTTCTTGAACCAATGAGCTGCATATCCAACAATGGAGTGTGGGAAGAGTTTGCAGAAGGAGTAGTCTTCAGAGTCTCCATTGCAATGAATGCTTGATACTATATCCTGAAATGATTCAATATGAACCATTGGATGGTCATGAGGAGGAACATGAAAAGGATGCTGACCAACAAAAGAGATATATGCAGGCTTCAGCTCAAAGTCATTCCTCTGGAGTGCAGACTGATGAATCGCAGACCTTTTTACGTAGACCTCTTCTTGCATGTTGTAGTCTCTAAGTGCTCTTTGTCATTGAATCCCAAGATTCACAGTAACAACAATAGCATCAGGGATTGCATCCTCATGTGCATAAATCAGTTTTCTGCACTATTGCGCGCACGACCTTCCCTATCTTGTAAGACCCCATTCTCATCAACCTTAAGTTTGAGCACTTCAACCATCTATGTTTTTCCCAAGCAGTGTCAATCGACATTTTAGGGGTATCGGTCGAAGATTGTTTTTGAGAGGTGTTGATCGCTGCTTGGACCAATCAACACTGACCTCTTAGACTTACAGAGCATGCTTCTTAGATCAGCAAGCTCCTGGTTTAAAAGATACAAGAGCTCATTTTCCTTGTTATTCTTGGTACTGCAATGCATGCACATGAAACACAAGAACAGAGAAACTAAATAACTAAAACAGAAAAAAATTGGTCTAAATCTGACACCTACTCTAATGGTGATCATAGTACCCGACAACGGCACCAAATTTGCAATGCTCAAACATTCAAGCACCTCTCTCAAGTAAGAGGATCGGTGTAGTACTTGAGGATCATAACCACAGAGACTCCATGTTTAACATAATAGACTTGAGTTTAACCTAGGGAGTAAATAATGTTATGCAGTAAATAACAAAAAGGTAAAAGAGAGTTGTAAACGATGGGAGAAAATGCTAGATTCAGGGATATCAATCATGTAATCAGAACTCAAATAAATAGTTTATTAGGATTTTATTAGGATCTATCCTAGAACTCGAATTCAATAGTAAGATATTTAACTCTCTCTCTCTCTCTCTCTCTCTCTCTCTCTCTCTCTCTCTCTCTCTCTCTCTCTCTCTCTCTCTCTCTCTCTCTCTCTCTCTCTCTCTCTCTCTCTCTCTCTCTCTCTCTATCTCTCTCTACGAGTCTAATCAGATGCCTAAACTATCAGACACCAACTCTCGTTGTGGATCTAATGACTCTAGGTAAGCATTAATATTTCAATTTGATATGTTCACTAAGCTTCCTAGGCCAACTCTCGTTGTGTCTATTAAATTAGCTCAATATGATTAGTTTAGGTGTTGAAACCACTCTTGTGGTTGTCAACTATCCTAGATCAAATTTCTAGTTAATTACGCTGAAAACAAGCAATAAGAACAAATCATGTGACAGATGTAACATGATTGCCCTAGCAATTATATAGATCACAAGTTCATCAAAACCCCGGAAAATTCCTAAATCTAACAAGATGATTACTCAGACATCATATATGCAAACATAATCATAGAATGAATAAACATCATAGATAAATTTACTAGAATTACAAGAAGACTCTGAAAGATTTCTTCTCTTCTCCCCCAAAGCCTTAAAGAAAGCTTAGCCTAAACAACGACTTCAAGATAGTAAATATATGTTAAAACACGTGCTAGATTTTTTTGTAAATAAGAAAAACTTTAGGGCCAAAATGCAATTCTCGAAAGCTGATAAAAATTCGTCGGGAGAAGATTAGTAGGAGTGTCAATTGATACCAAGGTGGTATCTGTTGACACTAGTTGATTCTCAACAGTTTCTTCTTCTCGCGTCAAACAAACCACTCTTTAGTAAACCGAGCATAACGTTCGGTATAGGACCCTGATTGACTTCAAAACGGTGGCATTGTAAAACTAACTCAATTTTATATCTTTTTCCAAAAGATGAGATTCGTCGCACCATCGGAAGGCTTCCACCGTTGATAAACTTCTAACACTACTGCAGATCGCAAATAACTCCATAATCTCCAAAGTTGCCCAAAACATACTTGAACCTGAAAATACTATAAATGACTCGAAACTTATATAATAGACTCTAAATAAGAGTTATAACATGATCAATAGGTGTTAAAAACCATGTTATATCAAGGATCCTTCCTACAAAAATCTCATAAGGATTTCTTCCATTGTGTATTTCACACGGAGTCTTGTTGATTGAATTTGTTGCACCCCACACAGTGACCCCAAAACTCTGTAGTTAAATTCGCTTGAAACCTCAAATCTCATACCACTTTTAATATATGTGTGTGTTTCCTCTCAACTCTTCCTTTTTGTTGAGGTGTACCCACACACAAACTCTGATGGATCACCCCAAATTGATAAAAATTGTCTCCAATCCTCAAGAACTCACTACCATTATTACTTTGTACTATCTTCACCTGCTTATCTTTGAACTAAAGTAAAAAAACCACTATAGTTCTTTCAACTCGAGTTTTGTCTATAATAAGGAACACCCAAACAGCTCTGGAAAATCATCCACAATCGTAAAGAAGCAAAAAAAACACTCAAGCTAGGCGTCCAATATGGTCCCCGTAGATCACACTCCTATCCTTACAGCCTGTGACACCACATGACAGCCTGTCCACACTCCTCTCTTATCCTTCCAAAGTCAGAAGCATGTTCCATCATCTTATGTCGTACTTTTAGTGATTCATCTCTCTTCTAACACTTTGAATATGTTTAATACCTTAAAGAAAATATAATCCTTCACTTCTTTCATTCTTTCCAATCACTATCTTCACCCCAAGATCATATAGAATTCATGTCTTCGAGAACAATACAATGCAACTCAACTCATTAATTAATTGTGATATGGTGAAAAGACTACACCTCAAATCTTTCACAAAAAAATATAACTCGTGTCAACCTCAAATTCCCTATCAAAACAATACTTCCTTGTCGATCAACAAGTACACTCTTCTCATTAGGTAACCCAACCAAACACAATGAGACTTTGTAGACATCAACTAGAGATTCCAATGTACATGTCATATGATGTAAAGCTCCACTGTCAATTATCCACTTATCCATGAATCCATTTTCGCTGGAAAAAATAGGTAATTTTGATTTTAAACAAGGATCACCCAAAAAAATTTCTGATTGCTATTTCTTCAAACCAATTTTGTCAAGCGAAACAACTTCTATTGTAACTGTGTGTAACGCAACGGTGTATGTGTGCCACTGAACTTCTTTGTCTGAATGAAACGATTTCGGCCACTTCTTCCTTAACAATTCTAAGACCGCTTTTCGCAGATCTATTCTTATAAAAAAATTCTCTTTCATTATCCACTAACCAAACAAAACTCAACTGATCCAAACAATCTTAACATCAACAAACCAGAAATCAATGAACAGTACCCAATGAATACTACCCTATGAACAATACTCGATGAACAATACCACCATAAACAGTACTGCATTGAACACTATTTCTGTAAACAGTGTTCGATAAACAGTGCCATTGTGAACAGTACCACTGTGAAAAATACCACCAAAAATAATAATCGGATTTCGCGAATCCACTGAACAAGAAATTCAACTTTACCTCTTGTACCATAAAAGATTTGAAGTTTCACTGTATTATTTCTTGTTACTCTTTACAAACATCTTGACTACATATACAAAACTCTAAAACTAGTAAAGAATTATTAACAAATTTAGTACATAACTATTGTATATGTAACATTCCGATTACTGGTATATGTGGAACGACTTAAGATAACTGATGTGTCTACTTATATCACCAAGGTGCGGTTACCTTTTCCAGCACACATCTGTTTAGAACTCCAGAGTTAAGCGTGCTTATGCTAGAGATGGGTGACCTATCGGGAAGTGATTCCTGATATTGTGCGGATGAGGTCAAAGCACGGGGAAAGATCATGTGGTGATTGCAGGGACAGGAAACAATGATTTCGAGCCTTCATAAAATTTAACGCACCACTTGTCAGACGGGATGGGGCCCATGGGCGGGGCGTTACAAGTGGTATCAAAGCTAGTTAGCCATCTTGGTTCTGACCCGAAAGGCATCTTGAGACCTTTTGTGGTGCACAATGAGGACGTTGCCCTCTGTGAATGAGGGTGAATTGTAATATCCCGATTTTTAGTATATGTGAAAAGGCTTAAGATAATTGATTTGGCTACTTATGTCACCAAAGTACGCTTACTTTTTCAAGCACACATCCGTTTAGAACTCTAGAGTTAAGCGTGCTTATGCTGGAGTAGTGGAAGGATTGGTGACCTATCGGGAAGTGATTCCCGATATGTGCGAGTGAGATCAAAGCACGGGGAAAGGTCATGTGGTGATTGCAGGGATAGTATACAATGATTTCGAGCCTTTAAAAAAATTAACGCACTGCCGGTCAGAGGGGATGGGGTCCACAGACCAAGTGAGTGGGCATGGATGCCCATAAGCCATGGACAGTCGGGCGTTACAATATAGGGCATGTTTCTTTCACCATCCAGATGAGTCATTCGGATGGAGATGAGAGTTGTGTTTGTTTAGGCACTAAAAGTACAATCCATGTGGATGGCTCATCTGAATGACTTTAAAATTTTAGACTTAATTTTAAAGTCCATTCGGCTCAACCAATTTGAACCATTTGGATGGAGATGGTTCTGTCAAAATGGTATAATGTCTATTATACCCCTTATATATTTAACAAATTATAAGCTTAAAACTAATATCATTTTTCACTCACGAAAAATTACAAAAACCGTATTTTCCTACTAAAATAAAAAATATATTTTTCTGCTAAAACCACAAAAAATATTTTCCCGCCAAAAAGGGAAAAATACATTTTTCGGCAAAAATAGCAAAAACGCATTTTCCGCCAAAAACCCCAAAAATGTTTTTTTATCGAAAAAACCGTAAAAACATGTTTTACGGCAACATCTTAAAATGCGTTTTCCCGCAAAAACATGTTTTCCCGCTAAAACGCGTTTTTTCGCAAAAACCACAAAAACGTGTTTTCCCGTCAAAACCGCAAAAACGTGTTTTCTTGACAAAATTGCAAAAATGCGTTTTCCCACCAAAACCGCAAAAACGCTCCAAAAACGCGTTTTCCCGCCAGAACTGCAAAAACGCGTTTTCCCGCAAAAACGCGTTTTCCCGCCACAACCGTAAAAACATGTTTTCTCGCCAAAACGTGTTTTCTTGCCAAAACGTGTTTTCTTGCCAAAACCATAAAAACGTGTTTTTCCGCCAAAACCGCAAAACCGCATTTTCCCGCCAAAACCGCAAAACCGCATTTTCCCACCAAAACCGCATTTTCTTGACAAAACCGCAAAAACGTGTTTTTCGCAAAAACATTTTTTCCGCCAAAACCGCAAAAATACGTTTGTCCGCAAAAACATGTTTTCCCGCCAAAATTGTATAAACGTGTTTTTCCGCCAAAACATGTTTTCCCACCAAAACCGCAAAATGTGTTTTCTCGCCAAAACCGTAAAAACATGTTTTCCCGCCAAAACCGTAAAAACGTGTTTTCCCGCCAAAACCGCAAAAACGTGCTTTTTTTCCAAAACATGTTTTCCCGCCAAAATGCGTTTTCCCACCAAACCCGCAAAACGTGTTTTCTTGCCAAAACCACAAAAACGTGTTTTTCCGCCAAAACTGCAAAAACGTGTTTTTCCGCCAAAACTGCAAAAACGTGTTTTCTTGACAAAACCGCAAAACGCGTTTTCCTGCCAAAACCGCAAAAATGCGTTTTCCGCCAAAACCGCAAAAAATTATATTTTCTTACCAAAACGTGTTTTCCCACCAAAACCATTAAAGATGTTTTCCCGCCAAAATCGTAAAATTCATTTTCCTGCAAAATGAGAAAAACATGTTTTCCCGCTAAAACCGTAAAAACATGTTTTCTCGCCGAAACCGTAAAACACGTTTTTGCGGTTTTGGTGTGGTGATTGCTAATACTATAGTATGAGAAGGCATTAAGAATTTGCATCCATCGACAGCACACACATATTAAAGACTGAGCACCCGAGAAATCATTTGTTCAAATTACATAAAACATGAATCATTCATAAATATATGAGTTTTGTAAAATTTGAATATGTACTTTGAGTTGTTTGGAAGTTTATTTAAATTTGAGTTTCTACTTTGAGTTTTATTACAAGATATAGTTGTAGTTAAAATTCTAATGCAAATTTTTAAATAAAAATTTATATGAAATAAAATTTATAAATGTCAAAATCCTAATTTTAAATTAATTTTAGTTGAAATATATTTTAGACAAAATAATAAAAATTAGTTAAGTTAAAATTAATATCAAACAAATAAACAAATCAAAATAGGGATATATTTATAATTTGTTTTTTAAACTCATCTTGATGGAAATAGAAAAAAAAAAGAAACAAACATAAAATCCATTCAGATGACTCATCTAGATGGCTTATCTAGATGAAAAAACGAACAACCTCTAAAATCTGGATGAATCATCTTGATGGATCACATAAATGGATTATCCGGATGGAAATGATAGATGAAGAACCGAACACCCCCATAATATCAATATATCAATATATCTATATATGTTTGGCAACTACAAGATATAGTCTTCCGCCTATCCGAATGTAACAAAATTATGCGTCATCCAATATCCTGGTTTAACTATCGGTCAATCTCGAGAAGTAACCGTCGGTGTATGTCCGGTGTTTATAAATTGGTGTCACATTTTATTGTTCCCACTATTTAGTCGACCGTCAAACTAAGGTGAAAAATTATGCCTTTGCACCGGACCGTAAGTTGACATAAACCAATTCGTGCGTAACAGAATCATCCACAAATGAATCATTTTTCATGATATTGATATGCCCGAAGATGAAATATTTAATGTTTTTACAATATTATTCTCTCACCTTCTTTATTTTGTTAAATGACGACCTCAAGTGTGGCTTTATAGATGGTGCACCATATGTTGTCTTCTTTATATCATTACTTGGTTTACAACAAACGAAACCTAAACCGTTTTTCAAAGATAACATATTATCACTAAAATCTAACTACCTGAAATACAGATTCTGTTTAAAACATTACAAGTTGAATACCTAAGAAAGAGCTGAAAGTTTTGAATATACAATTCCCATAGCTTGGCACAGTCTTATTTATAAACAGAAAGCTTCCTAGACACATCAAAACATGGTCAAGCAGAGTTGTTCTGACCATCACCGTTTCTTCATTCCCGGTGTCTCGCCTTGGAGATTGTTTTAGTCAATCCTTTGGTTATTTTCCAAAACCAATGAAGATTCATCACTGACAGGACCGGTGCTACCGTAAGAAGGCTGCAAAACCCTAGTGGAAACACTTGTTTCACCTGCAAAATAAAAAAGTTCTCAGATCACAACTCTGAAAATGTATGTTTTTTTCCTCAAGCTCAGTAATGAAACTACCTGACTGAAATGGAAGTACATGTGAACAAAGAAGTAGATAAACAAAAGGATCCTCGCCACCTGAAAGTGAAAGCAGATACATTCCTTTTCTCAGATGCTAGAACAGAGAGATTTGTTTTGGTCTATCAAACATTACCAGCCAGCCGAAGAATAAGGCAATTCCGTTGAATGTGTAAGCCTTCGAGCCCTTTTGACCACTGGTATCCAAGTACCTATCATTAACACTCTTATATGTTAGAGGCCACATGTAACTAAAAGTAACTAAATGGTTACGACAGAACTCACCACCGTAGATTGACAAAAGGGGTTGTGGCCTCTGACAAGAGAACTATGAATATGTAGAACTGTGCTTGTCCACTTGTGACAGAGAGAATGATGGAGAACATTGATAAGCAGTGATGAAAAACCTTAAATACGTAACAAGAGAAACAAACATTAGCTTATACAGACCGGGATTAGATGACAACTGCTTATCAACAATTTTGTAACCAATATGGAATATAGTATATGATGTTTTGATACTTACATATTCAATACCACCAAGAGTAGGAAAATGCCAAAAGATCATCATTAAATCTGCTAGAAAATATCCTAAGGAGGTCTGTAAAGAGACGAACGTTACTATAGTATCACTATCAGCAAAAAACTCAAGAGATAAAAAAGAGAAGAAATTGTTGTACTATTGATGATCAAGTGCCTAGAAACTCACCCCCATTACAGTTTCCGATAAACTTGTTGTACTATTAATGACTGAATCACCATGAACATTCTCATCAAACTGATCTGATATCACCAAGATATAGATTGAAGCCACAGAAACAAAAATAGCATGGAACGTTGAGAATCCCCTGTCAAGGAAAAAACTCCTCTTAGCTCAAATACATATCCCAAAACCCACAAAAGAAGATCAAACACTGATAAGATCAAAACCTGTTGTTCCATTCCATTCTAACTTTGCTGTCAAGTTTTGCATAAGCACTGAAGAGCAAATGGCTTATGAAAGCAGTCAAGTCATAAACCTTCATAAACAAAACAACCATAACGTTTACCAAGTCCAGACTCTTACAACTTGCATCCGTTGACCTAAAGTGCCAGAAAGACTTACGATTTTGCACATGATAATGCCTAAACAAACAGATGCAAGCAAGACGAGTTGTTTTGAAGAGACCAAAGCATCAGCATCACCGGTGGATGAGAAAGTGGTCGTCATGAAAGATCCTTGCTTTGAGGCAATTAATGGGTCGAGAAGGGCTAATTCGAGAAAGAAAAAATAGAGAGAAGAAACCCAAAATCAAAAACTTATATATAGTCACAAAGATTCGAGAAAGGAAACAGTTTTAGATTGTAATTGTAAAGGGTCATCCAAGAAACGGGTCAAGGACTAAACTTGGGGAATCATCCAAGAAAGAAGGAAAGAAGAAGACGTATACCCGAGGAAAGCCTTCTTAATTAAATGCACTGACACGAAAAAGTTTGACACTTCTTTAATGTATTTTCATGTGAAGCTGAGGCATTTACTATTTACCCAGCACAAATGGACCATTTGGTAATTAATACGGGACGTGGCACGTGGTTACTGACCTGGTTTCGTTGAATTGAACACATAAAAAGATACACAAATGGAAATATTATGATGTTGACTGCGCAATTAGTTCAAAAGATTTTCACTCTCTCCCTCTCCAAGTTGGTTGTTGCGTTAAAATGAGAAGATTACATGCGCATGTTTGTGTGAGATAAAGTCAAGGGGATTTGCTAAAAACAAACTAAAATTTCAATTTAAACTTATAAGTATACCTCAATTTTAATCAAATGTAAAACCAACCTACAAGGCTGATAAAAGTACTATTTAACCCTTATGACCAAACAAAAAAACAGAAGTGTATTTTACGTTATTATCCTTTGTTAGTCTACACGTAACAGAAAGAAGTCTACGTATATGTAGACCTCGTACGAAGTCTATTCACTTGGTAGACTTCTTATGTAGTCTATACCATAATTTTATCTAATAATTTAATTTTAAAAATGTATAAAAATAATTGTTGTAATATTTTTAACTAATCATTAATATAATGGATAATATGAAGTAAAAAAATTAAATGTTTATATAACTAAACATTTTTAAGGAACATTTAGGATTTGAGATTTTTGGTTAAGGGGTTCGTAGACATATTATAAAGTCTACATATATGTAGACCTTTTTTTTCAGTCTACACACAATTTAACCTAACCGGATTTAACTAATATAATTTGATGAACAAATAAAACATTTACGGTTTGAGATTTGTGGTTAAGGGGTTCGTAGACATATTATAAAGTCTACATATATGTAGACCTTTTTTTCAGTCTACACACAATTTAACCTAACCGAATTTATAAAACATTTACGGTTTGAGATTTGTGGTTAAGGGGTTCGTAAACATATTATAAAGTCTACATATATGTAGACCTTTTTTTAGTCTACACACAATTTAACCTAGTATATAAATACGATTTCTCAAGCTTTTCAGGTAAAAAAAAAACTAAACTTCGCCGTATCTCTCTCTAGGCGATTTCCGGCGAGATTTCCGGCGAACTCGATCCACGCAGTTTCCCATCCGCTTCGTCTATGTCTCCTCCATCGCTCTGGTAAGTTAAATGTCTCTGTTTTACCTCTCTGTTGATAAAAAGTGACCACCTTTACCTTTTTCTCTTTTCGGATCTGAGCCGGCGACTTCTAAAGAATGGTGCTTCTCATCAAAATCTCTGCTTCCGGTGAGTATCATGGCTTCTACTTCATCTCTCTGTCCTAGCCAGCAAGGGATTGTGCTTCATCTTTCCAACGTACGTCTCTCTGTCATCTCTATCTCTCGTTTAACTAATAACCTAACAAGCTCATCCATGTTTACTAACCTTTTAGTTTCTTTTGATTCAGATCTGAGTCGGTTAGTCTAAGATCCATTTCTCTAACGAGCATTGCATCCTCTCTAATCCATTTCTCTGCTTTCGGTGAGTCTACTTCATTTTGAAGTGTAGTATGAAGTTTCGAATTTGTATACTGAAATTTTGAATTTGTAGACTGAAATTTTGAATTTGTAGACTGAAATTTTGAATTTGTAGACTGATATTTTGAATTTGTAGACTGATATTTTGAATTTGTAGACTGATATTTTGAATTTTGTAAACTGATATTTTGAATTTGTAGACTTCTCATGTAAACTGATGTTTTGAATTTGTAGTACACTGATGTTTGAATTTATAGGCTTCTCGTGTAGGCTTCATTTTAAATTGTAGACCTCTCGTGTAGAATGCACTTATATAATTCTTTGTCTGTGTCTTCTTGGTGCATGTTACAAAATGGATAAGCCTGATTTCCTATCGAGGTTGTATACTCTAGGGAGGAGCTCAAGAACTATGAGTAACAGACGGTTGTATCAGACTTTTGTATCAGACATATGGTTGTAACAAACTTATGTAATTTGCTTGCAGCAGACTTAAGTATTAGTCTTCTTTTACAGAAGACTTTTATAGAAGTTTGGTACTCGAATATATATCAAAATATCATCATTTGTATCAGATAGTAGTATTCTTTCAGAGATTTTAATTCATATTCGACCAAAAGTACAATTCTAATACAATCCAGAGATTTACATATTAGTTTTCCTTTATAAGAGACTTAAAAAGCAGTCTACTTTTTGTTCAAGAAGACTAACATGTTGGTCTGCACGACAGAAAGTAACATTAGAACTCAAAGTAATAGAAAAATTAAGACCTACGATTTCAACAAAAGTTCATCAAATAAGACAAAATCCAAAGCGACAATACAGCTAATAAGTTAAATACATAAGACATAAGACAACATCCAAAGCAATAAGACACCATCCAAAGCAATAATACAATTGATCAATTCAACACATAAGAGATAATACATAAGACAACATCTAAAGCAGTAAGACAACACTAGTTTAACCTGGACAGTTTGGATGTGACATGGTTGTTTGCACTGTGACAATTAACGTAGACTTACCAATATGTCTACAATTGTTTCCTAGCAATATAGCAAAATCAAAAGTATTATACTTTCATAATTACAATATTTTTTTTTATCCAAAATCACTCAAACCCATTAGGATTAACTATTACACACTTTCAAATGAAAAAATTGTGAAAAAATTTAATGCATAGTACACAAATTTTCTTTTAATGTAAATTTCAAAATAGACTTCATGTTCAGTCTACAACGTGGTAGACTTTCTTTTCAGTTTACATCCGTAGACGGTCAGATAGGTCTACTTTTTGGGTTAGTTTTTGCAATTGACCATTTTACGGGTTATTTTTTATAGTTGAAAAAAAATTATGATTTTATATAAGCAGACT
The DNA here is from genome assembly GCA_905132885.1 of Moricandia moricandioides. Classification (NCBI taxonomy): domain Eukaryota; kingdom Viridiplantae; phylum Streptophyta; class Magnoliopsida; order Brassicales; family Brassicaceae; genus Moricandia; species Moricandia moricandioides. The sequence continues at coordinate 28,723 of CAJHQQ010000201.1, read as the reverse complement.
TCGTTTTCAGTCTACAACTTCAAAAAGGTTAGTTTTCGCTATTGACCAGAATTTTCCAGGATTTGACTTTCAGAGGTAGACTAAGTATACAGTCTACATGTTTTAGTTTTTTTGAATGAGGTTAGTTTTGCAATTGACTATGTTTGACTTTTTAAGGGGTAGATTGAAATGAACGTCTACAGATTTGCAGGCTTCGCAAGAAGTCTACTCTCAAATCCGACGAGTCAGTTTTGCATTTGACCAAAATAAAAAAATAGACTTCACGGGTAGTCTACATTTTTTTTTCTGGAAGAGAAGACTGCATCTGAAGTCTACATATTAAAAAAAAAATTAATTTTAAAAAGTTTTAGTCAAACACAAAACTAACCTTTTCAACGCAGTCAAAATTTTGGTCAAATGCAAAACTGACCTTAAGTAAACTTCTTCGGCAGTCTACGCTTCGTAGACTTATGTTGAAGTCTGCTTATGAAAAGTTAAAAGTTCATTCAAATGCAAAACTAACCTCTTTTGCGTAGTCGTCTTTGTAGGTCTACGTACTTTTTTGTTTTTGCTGTCAAAGGTTAAGATGTAGACTGTCGGAGAAGGCTACGTTACAAAAAAAAATCCGTTTAGTCAATTGCAAAACTGACATGTGCGTCGACAAATAGACTGCATTGTATGTCTACATAAGGGCGTAGACATATAAAACAGTCTACTATCGCGATACAGATCTGAGAAACGACTTAAACCATGAAAATAGTTACCTTTTTGCAGTGTGAAGCTCGTTTCCAGCCTTTTCAACCGTCCAAACTCCAATAATGACCAAAAGGAAACATTTTTGACGATTCACAAGTGAAAAAACACGAAATTATGAAGTTTATGATTATGAAAATAAAGGTTAAGAGAGATTTTTAGATGGAAATGTAGAGAAAATGAGAGGAAATGAAGATTTGCTTGTTTATAATGAGAAAAAAGTGGTTGAAAATTCAATTCTAAAGCTTTAAGAGATCAAAAATGGTGGTTCATGGTGGTTGAAAATATTGATGATGATGGCATAGTTGTAATTAAAAAGAAATGTTTAGGGTGTATTTGGTTTTTTGTATTTTTCGAAATTAATAAATAAATAAATAATAATGGCAAATTTGTAAATAATTTAAAAATTTATGGGTATTATGGAAAATTCAGTGATGAATAGTAACTAAAAAAAAAAGAGGTTTATTTTGGGTTTAACTTGAATTTTTAGGTTGTTTTTGAAAAAACCAAAGGCATCACTCAGTTTAATCAAAGGTTTTCTCTCAGACAACCTATTATGCTATTACCGAAACATTTCCTACCATGTGAAATCGCAACCCCTAATGCCACTGCAACTACGACGGTCGATCCAAGAGTTGACACAGTCTCCTTCTTTCTATCTATGAGAGATTTGTTGAAACCTTTATATTTCACCCTTCTTCTACTCTTCGAGAATGGTAGCACCAAACAATTTTTTCCTAGAAGATCTAAGAAAATCCGACAATTTCTTTTTAGTTTACTAGTGACGAAGTTAACTGCAATAAACGAAAGCATATAAATTGATGAAGTTATCTCCAATAAACAAAAGCATAAAAATGGTCGGATGAAATTGCATTTTTAAAAAAAAAACTATATATATTATGAGTCTCTATATGGTGAACTTTGCACTTCATGTTCTCCCGGATGATGAAACCATACGATTTTCATGGACAACTCGTAAAAATCGTTACATATATAAAAAAGACCAGTTCGAGCTACTAAACTCACAAACCAACTGGCTGGCATACTTTAGGAAGATTATTTTATTAGGTCTTAAAAGGACTATTATGAAAAATGTAAGTGATGATAACACTAAAAGAAAACAAGGTAACTCTTGACCAAATTCCTAACGGAAAAAATTCCATCAGGAATTACCAAGGAACTCTCGTCGAAAATGAAAATCAGGTAAACCATAGAGAATTCCCGAAGATATAGACTTGTCGAGAAATTCTCGAGGAAATCCAAAGGAAAAAACTATTTGTTACATTGTAATTCCAAATCGACCCCTAACGAATTACCGGCAATACATAGATTACGTCGGTAATATGTCGGGAATTCCCGACGGACTACCGACAAATTTTGTAGCCATTATTGAGCTGTTTGAAAAGTTGAATATTCGTGATAGATTCCCGACGTATTTTTTTCCCATCGGGAATCTGGGGGGGGGGGGGTTCTCTCAGATTTTTGTATAAATAAATTTCCCCCCTCGTTCATTCACAACTCACAACAAAGCAAACAAACATGTCTTCTCCTACTTACAATTGTTCTTGTATGGATAAACCATATATGGATCCAAATAAAAATTTACTTACGAAAGAATACTCACATGGTATTGTAGAATTCATGATGTTAGCTCAACGACAACCGAAAGCAAAAACCAGTAAGTTGATATGTTCATGCTCTAACTGTAGGATTAAGAGAAGTGTTAAAAATGAAAGTTTGGAGGCATTTATATATGAAAGGGATTATGCATGGTTATAAGATTTAGTATTTCATGGAGAACGATCGGATTATGGTAGTACTAGCAAACTTCATAATGTGGATTGGTTAGATGAACCTAGCACAAATGTAGATTTTGGTGTAGGTATTGTTCAGATCATACATGATGCATACAGAGAAAATGTACCTTCAGTTTTACAAGATGGAGATAGACGAGAAGAATCCAATTGAGGAGCTAGGAGATTTTTTTTATATGTTAGATGCAGCTAAGCAACCATTATATAAGCAGGATATCGATTCACCTTTATCATCTTTAAGTAGATTAATGGAGATAAATACTGACTAAAATTGGGCTGAAGAATGTGTGGATGTGATTGCTGATTTTGTGCGAGATGTTTTACCTGAGGATATTCTTGAAATTGGTTCATACTATGAGGTTTAAAACTTGGTTGTTGATCTTGGTTTATCGTATCAGGTGATACATGTATGCATTGATAACATCATGATTTATTGGAGAGAAGATGAGAACAAGAAGATATGTAAATTTTGTCAGAAACCTCGGTTTCAGGAGAAAAGTGGAAGAGTTTCATTTCCATATAAATGGATATATAAGTCAGAACTCACAGCATGGCCAATGAGATGGCATGCGGAGCACTCCACAAATGGTGAGATTACAAATCATTCAGATGCAAAAGCTTGGAAGCATTTCTGATTATTGCGTTTTACCACAGGCCAATTAACCTAATGTGCACGCTACCACAATCGACTGGTGTATCGATGCAGCACTTTAGGATTGAATCCACAAGGAACTAGTGATCTATAACACTAAGAATACACAAACTTTCTTAATCTAAGCAAATAAAAGATGGATGATTGGAACAAACTAAGATCCAATATAAACAAGGTGATCTGAAATCCAATCAAGAAATAAGTGCCAGAATTAAAATCTCAATCAAATATTAAGGATGGATCCATGGCAAAGATTATCGATATAAGGTGATCAAGGTTAAATCTAGAATGTTCAAACAAAACAATCAACAAGTCTATAGGTCTAGAACTCATAAAATAGACTAATCCACTGTCGTGTCAATAATCCCTATGCTAATCAAGCATTAAACATCAACTGTCGTTGGCCTAACACAATCAAGCATGCATAAATCACAAGTCTACTAACCATTTAACATCTCTAACATCAATTGCCATTGGCTAGACATGTGAAAGACAATATTAGGTTGGTTCAAGCATTTCATCGAACACCTTCTGAGCATGAAAGTAATTAAGCTCTAAATCAACTTGATCAAAGCTAATCTAGCATTAATAACACCTAATAAGCATAGAAAAATGTTAATAAAGCAAGAGACATCCTAAATATCTACTTAAACACCCTAATCTACTTAACCCATGAATTACAAGTTCACTAATCAATACTTTCCATGAGAAACCTTAAACCCATATGAGATTCAAGGCAAATCATGTTAATGAGCAAGAAAAACACAATAAAAGATGAAGTACTTCCTTCCAATGAACAAAAGGTTCGAGCTTTTACAAGTTTAGACAAATTTTTGAGAGAAAAAGAGATCCCCTTAGGGTTTTAGGGTCTAAAACAATATATAGGAGTCCTAAAAACAAGTTAGATCAACCCAATAAACCCGGGTTGACCCATAAAAATTTGGGTAAATCTCTTGTTAGGTTTAGGGTGTATTAATGGTATTGATGGATTAGCCAAACAATAGAATTTCTAGGGTGATTATTAGATCTATCAATAGAATTGTGTTTATTGCTTGTTTTCTAGAGTAGCTAACTAGAACCCTGATCATAGGATAGTTAGGCGCAAGAGAGATCATGGTATACTACCAGAATTAATCATGTTGAGCTAGGTTGCTAGAAACAAACGAGAGTTGATTTATTAATCTAGTGAACTTTTCGAATTAGGTCATAAAACTTAAATCAAGACACCATTGATCGATGTAGGATCATTTCCATCGATCGACAGTCATTCCGTGTCAACAAGCAAGAGCGGAGACATCACACTTAGTCAATAGATTTGACTCGCAGCGAGAGCTAGTCATCTTTTACATTTGATATCAAGTTCTATGATTAATACCCATAGCTTCTATCCTCTATAATCTACTTGCATGAAACCCCAGATCTACCTATTATTATTATTGTTTACTTACCAATCAATCAATTATCTGATATAGTTTATTTACTGCTTATTAATCTATTTGCCTAGCTTAATCGGGACTGCATTGAATTTATTGTGTGCCCACGCTCCCTGTGGATTCGATCCCTAAATACTACAATTTGACATCTCTTGGCAAGAGTAGTTCGTAGGGTTAATATGATAGAGTTTGAATTGAAATACATAAAAACCCTCATGTGACCCTGCAATGCAAGCGCTAAAAGACTAAAAGAAAACATAGCTTTAGGTACAGCTTTCGAAAAGAGAGACACCGAAAAGAAGGAACCACCAATGTTCGCGGAGGAGAAGCACTCGATACGAGTTAGAAAAATTCTGGCTGCAGTTGTGACTCTTCTAGACGGACATGGCTTGTCTAAACATTATGCTGAGGACAATGCCGTTTCTTCGGACTTCGAAAAACGAGTTGAGTTCTCTGATGTGATGAACCTGAATGACCAACAATTTAGGGAAATCACTGGCAATTTTGCAAGCAGCTACGATAATAGTATGAACAGACACGAAAGAAGTTCAAATTCGAGAATGAATCAAGTCTTCACTGGACACCGTAGAATAGCCGCTGACATCAATGAAAAGTTAGATCTTATATACTGAGAGATGACAGAAAAAATTTGAAACTCTGAGCGAGCACATTAAGAGAATCGACAACCAAGTGGTGAGTAATGCTATGTCCATCAGGAGAGAGGATGGATTCTTTCGTGGTAAAACAGACACTAACCCCAGGAGCCATTGCAATGTCGTAGCTTTACGAAGCGGTAGATAATTCACCCCTGGCGTTAAAGAGAGCATCACCATCGATGAATTCAAAAAAGTCGCAACAAATGAAAACAAAAAATCGCATCCCATCCTGCTTGAAATTTACGAGAAAGATCCCAAAATCCTTTCTAAAACCGACCTATTAGACCAAAATGATGACATTGAGAAATTAATTGTTGAACCTAAGGGAAAGAACACAGACATAGGAGATATCGATCGACACCCCTTACCGGATATCAATCGACACTCTGAGTCAATAATCGATCGACACCCCGAACCTATAACGATCTACACTCTCACCCAAAACCAACTGAACCGGTTAGGACATAGGTATACCATAAGAAGAAGAAGAAGAAGAAGAAGAAGAAGAAGAAGAAGAAGAAGAAGAAGAAGAAGAAGAAGAAGAAGAAGAAGAAGAAGAAGAAGAAGAAGAAGAAGAAGAAGAAGAAGAAGAAGAAGAAGAAGAAGAAGAAGAAGAAGAAGAAGAAGAAGAAGAAGAAGAAGAAGAAGAAGAAGAAGAAGAAGAAGAAGAAGAAGAAGAAGAAGAAGAAGAAGAAGAAGAAGAAGAAGAAGAAGAAGAAGAAGAAGAAGAAGAAGAAGAAGAAGAAGAAGAAGAAGAAGAAGAAGAAGAAGAAGAAGAAGAAGAAGAAGAAGAAGAAGATTCAGTCAACCCCTAGCAGACCATTCGGCTCTAGGCGCATGATCTGATCCAGATGCATCCATGGAACGATCCGATTCACTCGATCAAGCCAGATCAGTGCAGATAATTCGAATTAGACAAGGAATCAGTACACGGAACAACTCCTAACATTTAGACTACGATTCAGTACGGTAATGCTACGATCACTCACTCACCTTTGTCTTTAGAGTCGGTATGATACAGTTTGATTCGGTCTTTCTGACACCTCTTGCGCAGTTCTTCTCGGTCTTGCGAACACTTGAAAGTCGGAATCACCTAAATAACGATCGTACTGGCACAGACTTGATCGATCCGGTCAAATCTAGAACTTTCTCTCTTGATCACACTTTTTATCTCTTTGATTTTTCTCTCTGTTTGCCTTAGAGTTTTCGTGAAGAAAAATGGAGAAAAAGACTTAAGGAGACAATTAAATGAGTAGTTTACACCCGCAGAACCACCCAAATAACCGTTCCCGCACTTTTCCCTTTGACAGAAAGCAATAACCATCACCTTGCGCTATTTTACCTTCCCAGCACGAGTTTTACCCTTCCCGTTTGATAACCGTTCTCGCCCAAAGGACTTAGGCACGGATTCCAGCTCAAATAGACTGTCCCAACCGACAAGTCTAACCGCTCTGTCTGAAACGGACCAACCTTGTCTAAATCCGACTGAATCCGACCAAACTTGTCTGAATCCAACCGCTACAGCCCGAATCAGCTCATTCAGATCAGTCTAACATTCGTAACCGTTTTGTCTGATTACCAACCATCGTTGTCCAGCTGACCAGCTCAACCGTCATGTCCGAATCCGACATTACTTGTCCGGATCCGACCATTGCTGTCCGAAAATTCCGCTTGTTTCCTTAAGCTGTACGCACACTTCCAAAGTTCACAAACAGAATTACTTAGCCATAATCCGAGCGTAAGAACGACTGACTGAGCTTAGTTGGCTCCAAACAGTTCCAATCCTAGCTTTATCCAGACTATGGATTCACTCTATCCGCTGCTACCCGGACATCAATCCAGCTCATATCCACCCACAAAAAACCCATTCAACTTTGGCCAGCTCTTTCTAGTATTATCAAACCCATTAAGTCCGTCTCACAGTCCAGCCAGTCAATCCTCGGATCATCCCAGCTTTGATGAACACGGGTGTTACAAGTCTCCCCCACTTGGCTCAGACTCGTCCTCGAGTATTTCTTGAAGTCTTTTCCTTTAGTTTATGAAACCACTTGGGAAACTCAGCTTTATTCTTGCTTCTGGTTCCTATGTCGTTTCTTCTTCACCATCACAGTCCCAAACAACTTGGATCATCTTGACATTCTTCCTGCCCTCTGGCTTAGTTTTCCTGCCAATGATCCGGACTGGTCTTCCTCTACGGTAAGGTTTTCTCTCATGTCAGATGGTGGTTGTGAAACCACACTATCCCGATCACTTATGCAATTTCTTAGCATAGATACATGGAGCACGTTATAAAATTGAACCATTGATGTAGGCAGTTCCAACTTATAGGCGACCTTTTCAATCCTTTCCAAGATCTTGTACGGTCCCATTTACCTTGGGCTAAGTTTGGCATTCTTGGATGCTCGATCCTTGCCTTTATAAGTGATGGTCTTGAGGTAAACTACATCCCCGACCTAAAACTCAAGCTCCTTTCTGCGTCTGTCCACATAGCTCTTCTGTCTATCTTGATACTCTTTCATTTTCAGTTTCAGGACTCGAATTCTTTCAGTTTTCTCTTCCACAAAATCTCGCCCAAATCTGCTGCGGTCCCCCACTTAGGTTCAGCATAGTGGTGTTCTGCAAGGTCGACCATACAATGCTTCGTAAGGCGACATTCCGATTCTTGCATGAAAGCTTTTGTTGTAAGAGAACTCGGCCAAATGCAAGTACTGATCCCATATATCTCCCCAATTCATAACACAAGCTTGCAGTAAGTCTTCCAGTGTTCGAATTGTCCTCTCAGATTGTCCATCCGTTTGAGGATGGTACGCTGTACTCATATACACTTTTGTCCCCATTGACTTCTGCATTTCTCTCCAAAAGGCTGAGTAGAATTTGGAGTCTCGGTCTTACACTATGCTTACCGGAACTCCATGAAGTCGGACAATCTGCTCCACATACAACTTGGCTAACACTGCAGCATTGTCTGACTTGATGATTGCCAAGAAGTGTGCTGATTTAGTCAGTCTGTCCACTATCACCCAAATAGTGTCCTTGCTATCCCTCATTGGCAAGCGAGTCACAAAGTCCATTGTGATCATGTCCCATTTCCAAGCTGGCATGGGTAAGCTCTGAAGTAGTCCACTAGGAACTTGATTCTCTGCCTTAATCATTTGGCAGGTTGGGCACCCACCTACCCACTTAGCAATGTCTCGTTTCATTCCGACCCAGTGATAATACCTTTTCAAGTCACGATACATCTTAGTTGTCCCTGGATATATCGAAAACTTTGACTGATGTGCTTCCTAAGGATCTCTTCACACAATGCTTGATCATTTGGAATGCACACTCGGCCATTAACCAGAATCGTTCCATTTTTTGAAGTCTGATATTCTTTCTTCTCATTCTTTGAAGCTTTGATCAGTTCCTCATCCTTCGGACTCTAGACAACAAGTCCGCTTAATCTGCTGCACAAGGACCCAATGTTTCTACTTCATCAGTCAAGGCAGTAAGTCTTAATGTCCCCACCATATGAACCAGTTCTTCCATATCTTTCTCGGAAGCCAAAGCCACTCTCTCCTGGCTTAAGGCATCAGCAAATAGGTTTGCCTTTCCCGGATGGTAGGAAAATATCCAAGTCATAATCCGCAACCAGTTCCATCCATCGTCTCTGTCTCAGATTCAGTTATGGTTTAGTGAAGATGTACTTCAAGCTCTCATGATCCGTGAATACCTGAACCTTTGCCCCATAAAGGTAAGATCGCCATATCTTGAGTGCAAACACGACTGCTGCCATTTCTAAGTCGTGTGTTGGATAGTTTCCTTCGTGTTTCCTTTGCTGTCTGGATGCATAGGCAATCACCTTTCCTTGCTGCATCAGAACACACCCAAGTCGTACTTTGGATGCATCAGTGTAGACAACGTATGGCTCATTGTCCATAGGAAGAGCCAATACTGGAGTACTCGTCAACATTTCTTTGAGTTTGGAGAAGCTTGCTTCACAGTCTTCTGTCCATACGAACTGAACATCTTTCCCGGTTAGTTTTGTCATCGGTTGAGCCATGCTAGCAAATCCTTTAACAAAACGTCGGTAGTATCCAGCTAATCCCAGAAAACTTCTGATCTCAGTAGCATTCCTCGGTCTAGGCCAGTCCACAATGGCCTTAATCTTTTCCTGATCCACAGACACTCCCTTGTCCGAGATCACATGGCCCAAGAAACCGATATCCTTTTGCCAAAAACTACATTTACTGAGTTTGGCAAACAACTTATGTTCCCGCAGTGTATCCAAGACTGTTCTCAAATGTGCCTTATGCTCCTCATGATTCTTTGAGTAAATTAAGATGTCTTCTATGAAGACTATAACGAATTCATCCAGGCAATCTCTGAAGACGTTATTCATCAGTTTCATGAAATCAGCAGGTGCGTTGGTCAATCCGAAGGACATGACCACAAACTCATAATGCCCATATCTTGATCTGAAGGCTGTCTTATGGATGTCCTCCTCAGCAATCGGAATCTGATGATACCCCGAAGCCAGATCAATCTTGAGAACCAAGTATTACCTCGGAGTTGGTCCAATAACTCATCTATCCTTGGGAGAGGGTACTTGTTCTTTACAGTAACTCTGTTAAGCCCACGGTAGTCGATACAAAGTCTAATGTTAGCATCTTTCTTCTTCACGAACAAGACCGGTGCGCCCCAAGGTGAGCTGCTCAGACGCACATATCCCTTTTCCATCAATTCGTTAAGTTGCTTCTTTAGTTCTGACATTTCGGCCGGAACCATTCGGTAAGGAGCTTTGCAGATTGGATTTGTACCAGGTTCAAGCTCAATCGTGAAAGGATAGGAACGGTCCGGTGGTAATCCTGTCAAGGATTCGAACATGTCATCATACTCCTTTACAATTGGTATCCCCTCAAGGCCGGCATCTGGTCCAACTTCCACAGTAGTGATTGCGGCTAAGTAAGCTTCACATCCCTTTTCCAGCATCTGTTCTGCTTGGAGTGCTGAAATGATCATGCTCCAATTTGTTGGTTTTATCCCTTGGTAAACCAGTTTTCCACTGCTGGTCTCAAATTGGACTCGGCCTCTATGACAGTCTAGATGTGCCTTGTACTTCCCCAGCCAATCTATTCCAAGGATCACATCAAAAGACTTCACTGGGCAAATTAACACATCGGCTGGCATGTTCACTTCACTGATCATCACAGAGACGTTTCAGATCTTTCCCATAGTGTACATGATCTGTCCCCCAGCTGCTCCAACCAACCCTACTTCACCTTCGGGTTCTTTCTGAAACTCTCCCATTCCAACCATCCCGGGTTGCATAAAGCAGTGAGATGCACCAGAATCAAACAGTACATGGGTTGCCACTCCGCCCATGACTAAGGTCCCAGTGATCGGACGGGAAGTGCTTGGGTCCGTGGATCCTTCCCCAATTATGTACACTCGTGGCATGATGGCCTGCCTCTTTGCATCTTGCTAATGTCCATCACTTGCACGCTTCCCATCTAGCTGTGCATCTTTTGGACACTGGTTCTTGAATTGTCCAGATTCACCACAGTGATCTGCATCCACTGGTTTGGAACCACCCAAAAAGAACTTTGTTCCCAGCTTCTGCATGTGTTCCACTACTTTTAGATATGACGGATTCCTTGCAACTGGTGCTTCTTCCTAATCTTGTACCACTTGCTCAACTTCTTCCAAAACAGGTGGAATCACTGGTGGTACTACAACCACAGCAAGTCTGGCTAAGACTTGGGCTAACGTAGCCAGAACGGCTTCCTTTCCAACAGGAGCCCCAACAGCTCCAGCAGCCCCAGCAGCTGCATTCACATTTGCTATGTTAGCAACCTTCTCAGCCTCATCATTTCCAGCAACATTTCGGCCAGCATTGTTTCCAGATGATTCCCCAGTTTCACCCACATTTCTCCTTAGATTTCGGTTACTCTTTGCCATCTGCATTCAGTTCACAGGTAAGTTAGTCAAAACTAACTTAAGTTCAACCAGAACACAGACTATACCGAGAGACATCAGGCTTAGAAGGATGGTTTTAACCCAAAACCCACTATACTTAGACTGTCCTAGAACCAAACTCCGCTCTGATACCACTTGAAGGGACCCGACCCATTTTTTCGTACCATCAGTATGAGTCTGAACCGACTGCCTCGGTCATACTTAGGCCAGTTTCCAAGTTTTATTGACTTAGAATTATTTTCCAGATTTTAAGTACGTTTTCAGACAAGTCATAAAGCATAATAAGATTTAGATAGATAAACAGAGGTTCGAGTTAACAAGTGAGTTTGCTATAAGCTATTACAAGTCAGTCTCATCTTATATTTACCCAAATCCACCATCCTTCCTTCCTGCCTTAGTCCCACAGTCAAGCTATGTCTTTACCCTTACGGGTCTGATCTTGATCTTCATCCAAAACAAAGGAGGCATAAGCAACGAATGCTTAGTGAGAGCGGTCACCCCGTCCCACTTAGCCAAAGTAAAGCAATCAAGTCTAAACAATCAGTCAAATAATCGGACATGCTCATCATCCAGTCAGTTACTTGATCGACATAACCGATCCAAGCCAAAGTGCCATCAGATTCAGTCAAGCCCTAGCAGACCATTCGGCTCTAGGCGCATGATCTGATCCGGATGCATCGATGGAAGGATCTGAACACTCGATCAAGCCAGATCAGTGCAGATAATTCAAATTAGACAAGCAATCAGTACACGGAACAACTCCTAACATTCAGACTACGATTCAGTACGGTAAGGCTACGGTCACACACTCACCATTGTCTTTAGAGTCGGTATGATATGGTTTGATTCGGTCTTTCTGACACCTCTTGCGTAGTTCTTCTCGGTCGTACGAACACTTGACAGTCGGAATCACCCAAAAAACAATCATACTGGCATAGACTTGATCGATCCGGTCAAATCTCGAACTTTCTCTCTTGATCACACTTTTGATCTCTATGAGTTTTCTCTCTGTTTTCCCTAGAGTTTTCGTGAAGGAAAATGGAGAAAAAGGCTTAAGGAGACAAATAAATGAGCAGTTTACACCCGCAGAACCACCTAAGTAACCGTTCCCGCACTTTTCCCTTTGGCAGAAAGCAATAACCGTCACCCCGCGCTATTTTGCCTTCCTAGCGCGTGGTTTACCCTTCCCGTTTGATAACCGTTCCCGCCCAAATGACTTAGGCACGAATTCCAGCTCAAGTATACTGTCCCAGCCGAAAAGTCTAACCGCTCTGTTTGAATCTGACCAACCTTCTCTGAATCCAACCAGCCTTGTCTGAATCCGACCAAACTTGTCCGAATCCAAACGCTAGTACCCGAATCAGCTCATTCAGCTCAGTCCGACATTTGTAACTGTTTTGTCTGATTTCCGACCATCGTTGTCCAGCTGACCAGCTCAACCGTCCTGTCCTAATCTGACAACACTTGTCCGGATCCGACCATTTCTGTCTGGAAATTCCGCTTGTTTCCTTAAGCTGTCCGAACACTTCCAAAGTTCACAAAAATAATTACTTAGCCATAATCCGAGCGTAAGAACGACTGACCGAGCTTAGTTGGCTCCAAACAGATCCGATCCTAGCTTTATCCAGACTATGGGTTCACTCTATCCGCTACTACCCGGACATCAACCCAGCTCATATCCACCCAAACTTGTATCTACTATAATCCACTTGCCTGAAACCCTAGATATAGCATATTTACATTTGCATCTATTTATATTATTAGCATATTTCCATATTTGCATTATTAGCATATTTTCATATTGCATCTATACCTTCTAATAAGGAATATTTCCTTGAACTGATTACTTGCTACCAATATATATTGTTACCTAGCTTAGTCATTAGAAATAAGAAATCTATTGTGTTAGGATTAAGGGTTAATTTGACAGTTGTTTGTTTAGGATATTTATACCCTATTAGAACATAAAAACACACACACGTCATATTCCTGTAATAGAACCTCAATTTCCCTCGGTATGATCGGGTTTTGTTTAGACGTTGAAGTTAACATCTCCCTGAACATTAGTAGTACCAAGGTTTGCTGGTTGAATGCAGCTTGTTTTAAATCAAAAAGAGTAGCAAGAAGACTTAAAACTTTTCCCGTAGCATCCGTACTGGTTGCCTTGGTTCCAGCTTGATGTGATCATGGAAAGCACCAAAGAATGGAAGCATGAACCTGAACCTGAAGAGCTTGAGGATGCAACATTTAAGAGTGCATTTGATGTGATCATGGACCGGATCACTAAGGAGAACAAGGAGAGTCTAGATGAGCCACATGAAGCCACATTGCACCAACAACTTGGTGATGATGCTCTAGCCATTCCTGAAGGTCCCATGACTCGTTCCAGAGTCAAGAAGCTTAAAGAGAATGTTGTTGGATTACTCACTTCACATCCACAACAACAAAGTCTTGGACAAGGTCTGATCCGAGATGTCTTGATCACCATTCAAGCCATCTCTACATCAAACTGAGTTAGTGTCTAGGCAAGACATGAGGTGCGTGCTCTTTTCCTTGCTTTTGGTTTTTTCCCACGAGGTTTTCCAGGAGGAAGGTTTTTAACAAGGCCACAACTTGTTTACACATCACCTAAGTCCTATCTCGGTCCAAGACTCAAAGAAGTTACATTTTTATTTCATTTTAAGCTTAAGTTAAATTTAGACTATAGTTTCCTTTCTTTCCTTTTCTTGCTTAATGTCGAAACCCTAGAGGATTTGTCTCTGGTTTCTTATTTAAAGGGTTCTCTACACCCTCTTGTAATCATCCAACTTTTTAATAACAAGTATCATTCATTCTTTGACGGCTCTCTCTCTCTAGAAGGTGTCGAGTTCTGGTGTGTAGTATCCAAAGACCTAAGGGTGTTTAGTTTGGTGTGTCATATCCAAGTTATTCATCTAGGAGTATCAAGAGATCATCCATCCCTCTTGTGTCACCATTCAATCCACACGCCTTGAAGGACTTGAGTCTCTGATTCGTTCTTGCAAGGATCTATCCATCCATTCCCATCAACCAAAGAGCATCCTAGGGACGCATCAAGTGGTATGCGTCCCTAGGATGCTCTTTGGTTGATGGGGATGGATGGATAGATCCTTGCAAGAACGAATCACAGACTCAAGTCCTTCAAGGCGTGTGGATTGAATGGTGACACAAGAGGGATGGATGATCTCTTGATACTCCTAGATGAATAACTTGGATATGACACACCAAACTAAACACCCTTAGGTCTCTGGATACTACACACCAGAACTCGACACCTTTTAGAGAGAGAGAGCCGTCAAGAATGAATGATACTTGTTATTAAAAAGTTGGATGATTACAAGAGGGTGTAGAGAACCCTTTAAATAAGAAACCAGAGACAAATCCTCTAGGGTTTCGACATTAAGCAAGAAAAGGAAAGAAAGGAAACTATAGTTTAAATTTAACTTAAGCTTAAAATGAAATAAAAATGTAACTTCTTTTGAGTCTTGGACCGAGATAGGACTTAGGTGATGTGTAGAAAAGTTGTGGCCTCGTTAAAAACCTTCCTCCTGGAAAACCTCGTGGGACAAAACCAAAAGCAAGGAAAAGAGCACGCACCCCATGTCTTGCCTAGACACTAACTCAGTTTGATGTAGAGATGGCTTGAATGGTGATCAAGACATCTCGGATCAGACCTTGTCCAAGACTTTGTTGTTGTGGATGTGAAGTGAGTAATCCAACAACATTCTCTTTAAGCTTCTTTACTCTGGAACGAGTCATGGGACCTTCAGGAATGGCTAGAGCATCATCACCAAGTTGTTGGTGCAATGTGGCTTCATGTGGCTCATCTAGACTCTCCTTGTTCTCCTTAGTGATCCGGTCCATGATCACATCAAATGCACTCTTAAATGTTGCATCCTCAAGCTCTTCAGGTTCAGGTTCATGCTTCCATTCTTTGGTGCTTTCCATGATCACATCATCCCCTCCCTCTTCAAAAAGATTTGTCCTCAAATCTGTATTACCTGATATATTGAAACAAAGCAAGTTAGCACATGAAAGTTTATCAAAGAGTAATAATCTTATCCCAAATTGGTTTTTGCTCGGTTTTGGCTTGTGTGCTGCATCTGGTGGTGCTTCTTTGATGAGGATGAATCCAGTGACGTCTTGGTGCTTATCCTGATCCAAATCAGGTGGCTTGAACCGCTTGTCTTCCACATGCTTGTTCTTTCTTCTTGTATGCTTCCAAGCTTCATCATAATCTGCACATGGCTCTTTTGACAAAAACAAGTGCATCATATCTGTGTAATTGATAAAAGAACTCTTGAAAACATGATCGCTTACCTTAGCATGCTCACCTGGTCGCCATATATAGGATTGAGATGTTTTAAACTCAGAAAAATTCAAAGATAGCCAATACAGGATCACCCGATTTGTAGAACCCATAACTCTTTCATCTGAGAAGTTTTGGACTTGATTCCTAATTGAGGTGAGACCCTGATGAGTTAAGTTTCCATGGCAGTCGAGTTTGATGGTTAATTCCTTGTGGTTGTTGAGATATGACCCTCAGACTGTTCCTATGTCAAAGCTGGCGGCTAGACAGTTTCCAAGGTTTGATTGTTGCATCATCAACTTAGCCAACAACCCATTCTTATTACTCTGATCATTATTATAGCTTCTCTTTTCGAAAATGGTACATCTCAAAACAGTTTGACCTGTACCCACAGCAAGCAAATCAGGCTTCATGTTTTTCTTTGAGTTTAGATAGTTACCCCGGGTTGGTTTCCTTGGAGATGGTTGTAGACTAAGTTTATCTGGTGGTTTCTCTTTGATTTGAGAAGAAAACATGAGTTCTTCTCCTGCTCCAGTAATCACTTCACCATTGACTCTAGTGAATTCTTCATCTCCAATTACATTTTGATAATCTTTGCATTGGTACTGAAGTTGCTGCATATCTGGTGGCTTCCATCTCTTGATATGGTCAAGATGCAAGTCCCTTTGATCAACTTCAAACTCCTTATGACCCCAACTTGTTCTAGCACGAACAGAGCACTCTCCAGGGGTGATAATCTTGTGGAAATATCCTCCAGGTCTCCACGAGTAGGTCTGTAACCTTCCAGCACAATCAGACATAAGTTCCTCTTGGGAAAGATCCAAACCGACATGTTTTGCAAAACTAGCAATATCTTGATGATCAGGAGGCCATTTTCTGCGTTGTCTGGTTTGTTGGATCCGTGACTGATTTGGCTTCATTCTCCAGTTGGTTTCATAGTGAAACTCTTGCTGAGCTGAGACGTCCAACCCCTTATCTTCAGAGGATGAGAAATCTACAAAATCAAATGTTGGTGCAGCTGAACTCTTCTTAATCTGTTTGATCTTGTTCTTCTGATTCCAGACCTCTCCTCCAGGCTCAAATACAACATGTCTCGTATCCAAGTCGTGTCTTGATAGTTCCACTTCTCCTTTCTTGTACCAAACAAAAGGAGTGAACAGAAAAGTACCTAAGAAGGTCCTTTGGAAATCACATGGATCAAAGACAATTAGTTGACTCATTCTACGAGCTCTCTGAGGTTCCCTGGGTGTCTTCTCTGCTACCATGTGTTGTGTTAAAGGGACCATGACGTTCTGAACAGGCTGCTCTTCTTTATGAAAGATATGGGAGGTTACTTTGTCTTGATCTTCTTGGATAGGCGCAACTGGTGCTGGTTCTTGATGCTGTGTTTCAATGGATGGACGTGTTGTGTTGGTCCGTTTGATTTGCTTCTCCACATCCATCATTGCTTGTAACAATGCCTCCTTATCCTTTTCACTGAATAAACAGAATTGTTTATCTTCTTTAAATGGCTTAGAGACTGTCTTCTCCTTGCTGTAACAGATTGGTTCCTTGCTAGATGATCCAATATCACTGAATGGACGTGATGTCATGCTGTCTTGTTGTTTGTGGACTGAGTTTGAAGAGCATAGTTTGGTCTCCTCATAACCATCATGCTCTTGGCGAGTTGCATGAGGTCTCTCCTCTCTCCTCTCTCTTTCTCTCCTAGTCTCTCGGTTTGGTACTTGGCTAGTATCTCTCCTGATGTCTTCTCTGAGCTCTCTCCTGAGGTCATTGAGGTTGGTCCTCATCATCTCGGTCATGGTTTCCACCATGTTTTGGTTGAGTTGAGCCGACATAGCCTCCATGAGAAGCTGACGAGTTAAGCTTATTCTTCAGACTTGGAGACCATGCTTCCTGCGCAAAGGTAACCAAAATAACCAGTAAAAGGTTTCTAGGGAACAAGACAAGCAAAAAGGAAAAAGAAAACAAGCAAAAAGGAAAAGCAAACAAGCTTGTCTTGCAAGACAAAACAAAAAAAGGACAATCGACTAGAAAAAGGAAAAAGATTCAAGCAAAAAGGAAAAACCTCTAAACTTTTTCCTAATCTCTTCTAAGGTTTTCTAGCAACCTAACAGCCTTAGTATGCTCGTGTTCAAGGTGATGAACAAGCTAAACTAATGCACAAAATAATCGACAAGAGAAGATATGTGGCTAGGGTTCTTCTCTCTCTAGGGCTTCCGCATGAAACCAAATAAGGAAAGTTTAAAATTCTTTGTCTAATCTCTTATGCAATCACGAGCAGCCCTAGTTAGATGAGTTCTACTGCTTATTCAAGATGTTAAAGATTAAACACGGATGAAACAACCAAAAGAAACAAGAGAGGGTAACGAGTACTTCCCAACCAAAGTTGCTCTGATACCACTTGATGCGTCCCTAGGATGCTCTTTGGTTGATGGGAATGGATGGATAGATCCTTGCAAGAACGAATCAGAGACTCAAGTCCTTCAAGGCGTGTGGATTGAATGGTGACACAAGAGGGATGGATGATCTCTTGATACTCCTAGATGAATAACTTGGATATGACACACCAAACTAAACACCCTTAGGTCTCTGGATACTACACACCAGAACTCGACACCTTCTAGAGAGAGAGAGCCGTCAAGAATGAATGATACTTGTTATTAAAAAGTTGGATGATTACAAGAGGGTGTAGAGAACCCTTTAAATAAGAAACCAGAGACAAATCCTCTAGGGTTTCGACATTAAGCAAGAAAAGGAAAGAAAGGAAACTATAGTCTAAATTTAACTTAAGCTTAAAATGAAATAAAAATGTAACTTCTTTGAGTCTTGGACCGAGATAGGACTTAGGTGATGTGTAGACAAGTTGTGGCCTCGTTAAAAACCTTCCTCCTGGAAAACCTCGTGGGACAAAACCAAAAGCAAGGAAAAGAGCACGCACCCCATGTCTTGCCTAGACACTAACTCAGTTTGATGTAGAGATGGCTTGAATGGTGATCAAGACATCTCGGATCAGACCTTGTCCAAGACTTTGTTGTTGTGGATGTGAAGTGAGTAATCCAACAACATTCTCTTTAAGCTTCTTGACTCTGGAACGAGTCATGGGACCTTCAGGAATGGCTAGAGCATCATCACCAAGTTGTTGGTGCAATGTGGCTTCATGTGGCTCATCTAGACTCTCCTTGTTCTCCTTAGTGATCCGGTCCATGATCACATCAAATGCACTCTTAAATGTTGCATCCTCAAGCTCTTCAGGTTCAGGTTCATGCTTCCATTCTTTGGTGCTTTCCATGATCACATCACAGCTGCTTTGCTCGCCTCTTTCCTTTGCATTAGCTGCATCTGATCCTTGTGTACCTCTTGTGGTGTTAGGAGCCAACACTATCTCCTTATTGTTTTGCTCAAACAAGTGCCTGTCTGTATAACCATCATGGATAACTTTCTTTTCATACTTCCAAGGCCGCCCAAGAAGAATATGGCTATCCTCCATTGGCACTATGTCACATTGGACCGTGTCTTGGTACTGTCCAATGGTGAAGGGAACATAAACCTTCTTAGTTACGCGCACTTCTCCTTTTTCACCTAACCACTGGAGTGCATATGGTCGAGGATGCGCCTGTGGGACTAGGCCCAAGTTTCTCGACCAGCACTTCACTAGCTGCATTGGTACAACTGCCTCCATCTATGATAAGGCTACGTACCTTATCTTTGACCATACAACGTGTTTGAAACAGGTTTTCACGTTTCTCCTGAACTTCTGTCTTGGTTTGAGTATTTAGAATATGTCGGGTAACGAGTAGCTCCCCATGAGTTGGGTAGTTCACAATCTCTTCTTCTTCATCCTCCTTGTGGTATTCCTCATCCGAAACAACAACTCCATTTGCCAAGACTAGCATGGTTTTCTTGTTGATGCACTCACTAGCGTAGTGCCCAATGCCTTGGCACTTGAAACACCTAATGTTTCTGGTCTGGTTGTTTGGTGTTGGGCCCTTAGCCATGTCGTCCGGAGTTGAGTTCATAGGGCGAGTATCTTCTCTTGGCTTATTGAACGGCTTGTCTTCTTTAGTATAGGTAGTTTTCGACAAGGAACCAAGCTGATTCCTTCCCACTCCCCTTCTTTTGTTTTGCTGTTCAATCAGGGCCGCCTTGTGAAGTTTCTCTTCTATGGTATCATACTCTTGCATCTCCAATCGGTCCTGAATATATCGGTTTTGTCCCCCTTGGAACCGAGCAATAGTAGTTTCCTCCGACTACTGGACCTCGGCCCTGATCATGAGACTGTCCATCTCTTGATGGTAGTCTTCCATATTTTTAGACCCTTGTGTTAGTCTCCTAATCCGTTGCTCCAGCTCTCTATGGTAATGTGTTGGGACAAACCGTCTTCTCATAACTTCTTTCATCTCGTGCCATGAAGTTATTTGGTTTTGCACATTGCGTATCCTAATGTTGGACACTTATTCCCACCATTTAATAGCATAACCTTCGAACTCGGTAGCTCTTAACTTCACTTTCCTCTCCTCAGTGAAGTTTTGACACTTGAAGACAAGTTCTACCTTCTTCTCCCATTCGAGGTAGGAGTTTGGATCATTTTTCCTAAGAAAGGTGGGATCCGTAGTTTGAGATTGCCAAAGTTGTCATCAGCCTGCGGTCGTCTTTGGTCGGGTCAAATAAGCCGTTCCTCGCCTTCCTCGTCAGCCTGATCATCAACAAATCCAGGCACAACTTGCATAGCACGAAGTGGTACATTCCCAGCTGCTGCCATTGCTCTACCTGCAACATTTGCAACCTCAGGTCGAATTATGTTAGCGTAAATTTGTTCAGCACGGGGTTGAAGTCTCCTCTCCAGATCGCCTAACATAGAATCAAACTGTAGTTGGTCGAGGAGTATGCGTTGTGGGCCTGGTTCGCGAGCAGGGTCGTCTGGACCTCGTTCATCCGCCATACTATCCTTAAAAGAAAAGTTAAAAAAAGTAAAAGAAACAAAGATACTATCTTCTCTCTCTCTCTTTCTCTCTCTCTCTCTCTCTCTCTCTCTCTCTCTCTCTCTCTCTCTCTCTCTCTCTCTCTCTCTCTCTCTCTCTCTCTCTCTCTCTCTCTCTCTCTCTCTCTCTCTCTCTCTCTCTCTCTCTCTCTCTCTCTCTCTCTCTCTCTCTCTCTCTCTCCTCTCTCTCTCTCTCTCTCTCTCTCTCTCTCTCTCTCTCTCTCTCTCTCTCTCTCTCTCTCTCTCTCTCTCTCTTTTTGATGCTCCACACGCAACCTTGTCCTTATAGGGTTCAACAGTGAGCAAGACTCCCAATAATCTAAGATCTAGAAAACCCTTTGTGAACAAGATTGCAAGATTTTTGGCGTCAGGTCGCTTTAACCAACCGGACTGGATTTCTCCTCAGTCTCTCTTTTCTTTTCTTTTCTTTTTCTTTTCTTTGATTGCTCTTTTGTTTTGTTTTCTTCTCTTTTTTTTCCTTTTTGTTTTTTGATTGGCCTGACCTGACTATTACTAGATAGGTAGAGAAGAATTGATGAGTTTTGATGGATGAGAAACGCAAGAACACAAACCCTAACACCTTCAAGTAGGCTCTGATACCACTTGATACGACCTAGGATAGCTGTATACCATCCACATCTCTTGAAGATGCTGGGATGGCACAAGAATTACTAAGACTCGTGTGTTGAGAGGGGTTTGTAGGCATGGATTGATGGATTCAAGGTTTTTATGTCTTGAATAAGGGATGGTTCTTCACACAAGGTTGATGGATACATTGAGTTGTTTGTGTCAGCTACCTTACGAGTGTAACCTCGTTTGTTTGGTGCCTGATGGAGTTCACGTAAGTAGGAGAGTATTCTACCTGGGTGAATGACATGGAATGCTCGAAAGTTTAACACAAGGAAGGTTTGCTCTTGAGAGACTTTCTTGCTGAAAAGCATTTTTAGATTAAAAGATGGGTGCTTGCCTAAGCGGCTAGCAAGTCCCTTAGATGGTAAACTAAAAAAGCCCTAACCGACTCTAAGAATAAATCCAACCCCTAGTGGGTTTATAAAAAAGATAAAGTCAACCCTTAGTGGGTTTATGAAATCTAAATCCTAAAGCTAATGGGTTTTCACCGGAAATTTTTCTAAGTGTTGAACAACCATAAGGTTGTAACAAGAACTTGATGCCATATCCTTGCCGTGGACCAACTTGTCTTCCTCTTGCACAAACTTGATCAACATGCCTAAATCTTCCTTTAAGGCTCTATTCTTGGCTCGAGTTAAAGGACCTCCTTGATACAAAAGTGGGTCTTTATCGAACTCATCCTGGACTATCAAAGACTTGAATGATCCAACTCCACTTGATTCCAGAGTTAGTCGAAAATTTTACACAAAGGTGGTATGTCGAAGGTATAGCTTGCATGGAATTCGGCCATGGAACGCCCATGATTATGTTGTACGAAGCAGGGTGATTGACGACTAAAAAATTCCACGACTTTGGTTATGCTCATAGCTTTAACGGCAAGGTTAATTGAGATGACAATCATGGTAGCTTCTCCCGAGAATCCCACTATCAGACTCGGTTTCTCTGTCATTTCAGAGAGCTCGATTTTCATTCTTTTGAGGGTATCTTTGAAGATAATTGGCCGAGCTTCCGGTATCGACCAATACTCTTGGTACACCGATATCTTGGATCGTCCACTCGATGACAAGGAGATCAATATGAGGGTTAGCCTGATCGTCCGTTGCTCTATCCTTGAAAGAGATAGCAGCGCTGTCTGTTTGGTTAGACATACCACTTATTGATCGTTAGGTGATTATGTTGTTAGAGAATCTGACCCCCCCCCTCTCTCCCCCTCCTTCTAGCGCCAACCTGTAGGAACTGAAATTCACAATGTTGATTTTAGTGAACGGAGGAAAGTCAAGAAACCCTAATTTTACTAAAG
Source organism: Moricandia moricandioides (assembly GCA_905132885.1). Taxonomy (NCBI): domain Eukaryota; kingdom Viridiplantae; phylum Streptophyta; class Magnoliopsida; order Brassicales; family Brassicaceae; genus Moricandia; species Moricandia moricandioides. The sequence continues at coordinate 6,240 of CAJHQQ010000201.1, read as the reverse complement.
GTCTCGGATTCCCTGCGTAAACACACCCATACAAAGGAGACAATGAAAAGATATTGAAAGAGATTGCACAGAGGCGTTTTATTGATTTAGATGAATTAAAGTTACAAAGATTCACCGAAAACAAGATGGACAGCAATTCTTCAACAGTGGAGAACATAAGAAACAGAATAATAAACATTCTAAGTATCAAAACTTGCTAGTATAGCCACCTAGATCCTAAGTTCTTCTAAATCTAACAGTAACGTCCCTCAAAACCTAATTTCCGGATCCACTTCTTCTTGTCTTGGCTCGTCTTTATATAAGTCTCCAAGGTCAATCGTCTTTCCTTTTCCGCCCCTGATTCGAGTTTATCTTCTGAGGAAATCTTCCTTATCTTCTCTATTTTTTTTTCAAAATTATCCCGAGACTTGACAATTATCTTCTTTTCCATGTATCCTTTTTGGAAATTCAGTGGACCATCATTGCAATCGGGTTCATTCTTGTCTAAAATTATAAGTGGGCTTTAATCGCATTTAGACCCCTTTCGGGCCGTTTTACGATTTTTGGCAACTTTTACGATTTCTTTCAAGAAATCTTCCTTCACACAATGTTGTTGTTTTAGTTAACTGTTGCCATTATATACGATTGTCTTGAATTTTTGGCGAGAAAACAAGTTTTACAATTTTTAACGTAGAGCTTCAACGGAAATTCCAATCGAGGTGAAACAAGAGATGCCTTTGCAAAGATAGGGCGGAGAGGATGCTGAAGATGGTATTTTCCAGTCTCCCATGGGCGACTAGACTGTGCTTCGTGTCTAGTCACCCATGGGCGACTAAACGGTGTTCCTTGTCTAGTCCCCCATGGGCGACTAGACAATGTTTTTGTGTCTAATCGCCATGGGCGACTAGACGTTGATCTCCTAGTTGCCCATGGGCGCATAAACGATATGTACGGTTTTTTGTTGTCCCGAAACTTATTTCTTATGATTGCTTGGAATGATTTTCCTTCGGGGGATAGTCTTAACAATCCTGGACGTTGATTTCAAGATTACCGTTTTTGACCCCAACACACCCAGCCCATAGTCAGTCGAAGGCGACAACATACTGTCGGTTTACACCCACCCTTCAGACTCGATCGATACTCATCACCAAGTAGAGTTGAAGGCAGCTACCACAGAAAAATTTGTAGATTATGGTTATCTCAGACCATATTAGATGGGAATTATAAGGGATCTGGAAGGATGTGCACGTGTAATGGATATACGAATTCTCAATGTATCTAAGGATGATGTAGCCGAGATACTCGCAATGGCTAATGTATCAGGAAACCTCTTCAGTCAACATCAACATCACAACCGTTCATATAAAAACTTAGCATCGATCGACACACTACTTCTACCCGTTGATCGACACTCACCTTACAGAGGATTTCGCTGGTTAAAGATCAGAACCTGAAGTTTTTGATACAAAGAATTTTGATTGTGAAGAAAGAGAAGTGTCTGGCGTCTACAGAGACAAATATGGAATACACTAGCTATAGATGGCCGAATCACCAATGTGTCAAAGGAAGACATCTAAGATATTCTTTTGAGAGCAGCCAGTATTATTGACGTGGTGTGTTTTTATGTTTTAATAGGGTAATAATATCCTAAACAAACAACTGTCAAATTAACCCTTAATCCTAACACACAAAACAATAATACTCTTGTCAAGAGATATCAAGGGTAGTACTTAACGATCGAATCCACAGAGAACAATGGCACACAATAGATTTCTTATTTCTAAAGGCTAAGCTAGGTAACTACATATATTGGTAGCAAGTAACCTGGTCAAGGAAATATTCCTTATTAGAAGGTAGCAATGCAATATGAAAATATTATAATAATGTAAATATGGAAATATGCTAGTAATATAAAATTTAGAAATATGCTAGATCTAGGGTTTTAGGCGAGTAGATTATAGTAGATAGAAGATAAATGTATTTAATCATGGAACTTGAAATCTAATGTAAAAGACACCAGCTCTCGCATGCGCGCCTTATCTATTGACTAAGTCCAATGTCTCAGCTCTTGCTTGTTGACACGGAATGACCGTCCCTAGGATGCTCTTTGGTTGATGGGAATGGATGGATAGATCCTTGCAAGAACGAATCAGAGACTCAAGTCCTTCAAGGCGTGTGGATTGAATGGTGACACAAGAGGGATGGATGATCTCTTGATACTCCTAGATGAATAACTTGGATATGACACACCAAACTAAACACCCTTAGGTCTCTGGATACTACACACCAGAACTCGGCACACTTTCTAGAGAGAGAGAGAGCCGTCAAGATGAATGATACTTGTTTATAAAAAGTTGGATGATTACAAGAGGGTGTAGAGAACCCTTTAAATAAGAAACCAGAGACAAATCCTCTAGGGTTTCGACATTAAGCAAGAAAAGGAAAGAAAGGAAACTATAGTCTAAATTTAACTTAAGCTTAAAACGAAATAAAAATGTAACTTCTTTGAGTCTTGGACCGAGATAGGACTTAGGTGATGTGTAGACAAGTTGTGGCCTCATTAAAAACCTTCCTCCTGGAAAACCTCGTGGGACAAAACCAAAAGCAAGGAAAAGAGCACGCACCCCATGTCTTGCCTAGACACTAACTCAGTTTGATGTAGAGATGGCTTGAATGGTGATCAAGACATCTCGGATCAGACCTTGTCCAAGACCTTCTTGTTGTGGATGTGAAGTGAGTAATCCAACAACATTCTCCTTAAGCTTCTTGACTCTGGAACGAGTCATGGGACCTTCAGGAATGGCTAGAGCATCATCACCAAGTTGTTGGTGCAATGTGGCTTCATGTGTCTCATCTAGACTCTCCTTGTTCTCCTTAGTGATCTGGTCCATGATCACATCATATGCACTCTTAAATGTTGCATCCTCAGCTACAAGCTCTTCAGGTTCATGCTTCCATTCTTTGGTGCTTTCCATGATCACATCATCTTGATGCATCCCTAGGATGCTCTTTGGTTGATGGGAATGGATGGATAGATCCTTGCAAGAACGAATCAGAGACTCAAGTCCTTCAAGGCGTGTGGATTGAATGGTGACACAAGAGGGATGGATGATCTCTTGATACTCCTAGATGAATAACTTGGATATGACACATCAAACTAAACACCCTTAGGTCTCTGGATACTACACACCAGAACTCGGCACACTTTCTAGAGAGAGAGAGAGCCGTCAAGATGAATGATACTTGTTTATAAAAAGTTGGATGATTACAAGAGGGTGTAGAGAACACTTTAAATAAGAAACCAGAGACAAATCCTCTAGGGTTTCGACATTAAGCAAGAAAAGGAAAGAAAGGAAACTATAGTCTAAATTTAACTTAAGCTTAAAACGAAATAAAAATGTAACTTCTTTGAGTCTTGGACCGAGATAGGACTTAGGTGATGTGTAGACAAGTTGTGGCCTCATTAAAAACCTTCCTCCTGGAAAACCTCGTGGGACAAAACCAAAAGCAAGGAAAAGAGCACGCACCCCATGTCTTGCCTAGACACTAACTCAGTTTGATGTAGAGATGGCTTGAATGGTGATCAAGACATCTCAGATCAGACCTTGTCCAAGACCTTTTTGTTGGGATGTGAAGTGAGTAATCCAACAACATTCTCCTTAAGCTTCTTGACTCTGGAACGAGTCATGGGACCTTCAGGAATGGCTAGAGCATCATCACCAAGTTGTTGGTGCAATGTGGCTTCATGTGTCTCATCTAGACTCTCCTTGTTCTCCTTAGTGATCTGGTCCATGATCACATCATATGCACTCTTAAATGTTGCATCCTCAGCTACAAGCTCTTCAGGTTCATGCTTCCATTCTTTGGTGCTTTCCATGATCACATCATCCTGCGTCGATCGATGGTTTCTTGAGTCAAGCGTTATGACCTAATTTGATAAGTTCACTAGATTGACTAAATCAACTCTCGTTTTTTATAGCAACCAAGCTTAACAGAATAGATTCCGGTAGTAGACAATGCTCTTGATTCCGCCTAACTATCCTATTATCAGGGTTCTAGTTAGCTACTCTAGAACACAAGAAACAAACACAATCCTATTAATAAATCTAATAATAACCTTAATTATTCTATTGTTTGGCTAATCCATCAGTACCATTGATAAACCCTAAACCTAGTTGATAACTACTCGAACATAATTAAAGTAAAAATTATAATTTGAATAAAACGCATAGATAAAATATTGGGGTTTCAAAGCACACTTAGAACACTTAGCACCCTAACACTAGCACACATACACAAGTTCTTGCTCTTTTTTTGGTGCAATACATAAAGTATAAATATAAAACCCTAAAGTCTAGGTCAAAACTCGTCCAAGGGTAATCTTGTAATATTGTGTCATGTCTCTAACTTGGGCTTGAAAGTCGGTTGTACGCAAACTGGTCATCGATCGATGGCAGATGTGCAACATCATCGATCTTGGTCATGTAACTTCAGTGGACGCCTACGTTGTATCGTCGATCGATGGTAATCTCGTACTTCAATTATCTTCAATGATCAGCTACGTATTATTCCTCTCCAAATGCTCCAATATCTCCAAGTATCTCCATTTATCTACAAAATGTACATGGACCTGTAAAGACCTCAAAACATAGCATAGACACACATAACAAACCCTAAATCTAGTCTATAACATGGTCTAAAACTGGTAATAAATAGGCTATATCAACTCCCATATACTTAACCTTGTGCTTGTCCTCAAGCAAACAAGCCTGTGAAAGATGTTTTGAAAAGCGAAGACTGACATATTGTCTAAGTGTAACTGTCACCTTGTTTTATTGCAACCACATCCTATCAAGCCAATCACAGAGAAACTTTATATACCCTATCCTAGTATAGCAACCAAATCCATTCTACCAACAACTTAGCAAATACTAGTCTGACTCGCCCCTCTACTGATTTCATTTTTTTTGCATAAAATAAAGTGCAGACTTTACCTTGGGAGTATCGATCAAGGGACACATGGACGCTTACCTCTGCAAGTATCTAAACACACAGGCAACCTTCTATGATTCCTTTCATCTCTCTCTTCTCACTTCTTCTCAGTAAATGTCTCCCTTCTTTTAGAGGGTATCATTTTATTTTTTTAATTGACTGAGACATTTGGATAGGGTTCCATGAATCAAGACCTAATGTTTTTTGCCACCAGATCATGTTCACTTTTTTTTGAACTTTATCTCTTTCTAGGATCATATGAATCAAGCTTTAATGGTTGTAGCCATCAAATCCTGTTTGACTCCTTTTTTTAATCTGAAGGGGAGGGAGAGGGGAATCAGAAGCACACAAACTTTTACCTTCTAGACTTGCAGAAGGAGTCTGATCCAATGTATACCAAATTCCAAAGCAAGCAAATAATGTCAGGATTAGTGTTCGAAATCAGCTTCGGTTTCTCCAAACTCTCTAAGCAAGTGTGATATAGTGGCAGGATGATCCACTTTTGTATCTCTAGTAATCTCTGCAAACAACCTTCTAAAAATGGTGCTTATAGCATGCTTAGTCAATAATAAATCTTGATCATAGTCCTCTTCTTGACTCAATAAAACTCTTTTGAAAAAATTGTATAGATATAAATAACACTAAAAAAATCAAACCTCCAGATATACGCAGAAAAAAGCCAAACCTCTCACAACCCAGACTAAGAATTACCAAAAATGCTACACAGCACGCTAAGAAACACCCATGTAAACACATCTACCGCCTGAATGGATTATATTACCAACAATATAATCAACCATAAGATAATTAGACATTCACTCATAGAACTCCATTATCCTCTCCGCCTTAAGAGACAAAATCGAAAAAGAACGAGACCAAACTAGCTATCGATCGAATAGCATGTGATGACCGATGAATCGAAGCAAGACCCAAGATCCACAAGAAAGAATCCCGCTATTACTGACAAACATCACTCAAGATCTCTCATACCACATACCGTAAAAAAAAAATAAACACACACAATCTCGCAAATACCCCCCCAATAACTCAAAACAACACAAAGCACCATCGTAACACACAACATACCACAGTCTCAAGAATTGTGACAACATAACATATTTCCATAAAGAGAAAAAATTAACAAAAGAGAACAAAAGCACACATCCTCGCCAAAGATGCTAGGGGCGTCTCCGATGCACCTCATCAACAGTTAAGTCCAGCATCATCGATGTACTCCGCGATCAACAATGATCAGACAAAGTATCAGCC